>CAUYSK010030477.1:0-56411 GCA_963575035.1 Avahi laniger
GCAATGTGAAGAAAGAAATTGAAAGAGCATGGGTGTCATGTACTGGAAGAATCAACACTGTTAAAATGTCTATACTACCCAAAATGATCTACAGATTCAATGCAATCCCTATTAAAATATCAATATCGTTTTTTTTTTGAGACAGAGTCTCACTCTGTTGCCCGGGCTAGAGTTCCGTGGCATCATCCTAGCTCACAGCAACCTCAAAATCCTTGGCTCAAGCAATCCTCCTGCCACAGCCTCCTGAGTAGCTGGGACTACAGGCATGCACCACCATGCCTGGCTATTTTTTTCATATATATTTTTAGTTGTCCAATTAATTTCTTTCTAATTTTAGTAGAGACGGGGTCTCGCTCTTGCTCAGGCTGGTTTCAAACTCCTGAGCTCAAACAATCCACCCGCCTCGGCCTCCCAGAGTGTTGACAGTTTTTGTTGATGCTTGTAGATGTGAGATGAAGTACTGCGATAGAAAGATGACTAAAGGAGAAACTCTTCATTTTGTCAGTGGAATTTAGAGCTCAGTACTCATTAGTTGGGAAAAGAAAAGATTCTTAAAGTAAGAAATGACCTCAAGTCATGATCAAATCAAAGGTGTAGCTGTATGACCCTTTGTTAAAACTCCAAGCAAAGCTACACAAATAAGCTTCTAAGAATCTTAAAGGAGTTGTTTAAAGTGTCAAGACATACTCAACAGAGAAATAGGTCCACCTCAAAAAGATATAGGATGTAGCTTTTATGGCATAGAATAAACTCCAATGACATACGTCAGAAAACCACAAAGTTTTTTAAAGAAGTTGCATCATCTTAGACTAAAAGGACTGTACTGTTCAAAAGTGTTAAAAAGGACACTGGCCTTTCAACTTTCTATAAAGAGGCTTTTGGCTGGGAAAGCTACTCAGCTGCAAATACGACTCATTTCTAGGAAGAAAGAAGGATGTCTCAGAGAATGGAGCACAGAAGGCAGAGCCAGAGTCCGTGAAAACAGCGCAGTGAATGCCACTCTCAGCAAACGCAGACCCTCGGCAAAGAGTATGCCCTTTCCCCTGGGGAACTGACAAGATGTGGCTATCTGGATTTCAGAATTTCTCTGGTCTGGTAACTGCCATATGCTACCTCTTTTAAATAGGAGTGCCTGCTGCATTTATCCAGTCCTTGTCACTACACAACCTAGAGGGGACCCACCTGAGGAGGTGCACTGTAAGAATCTCATTCCCATCTGAACCTCATGCAGGTCATGTGGATTTGGGGCCAGATTCAGTGACTGGATAAATTGTGGCATCTTATGAGGAGATGGGTGTGTTTTGTGGATGAAAGAGATACCAATCATTGGATTGGTGTGTGTGTGGGGCGGTATTGCAGATTGTTGCAATGACAGCCCTCCCTGAATACCCCCCAGATCTGCACACTTGCACAGTCCCTACCATGTAGGCTCTGGGCTTGGACATGTGACCTCCTTTGGCCAACGAAATATTAACCAACATGATGCAAGCAGACACCTGAAATGAGCTTCCTCATTCAAGCATCCCTTCTCTTGACCCTAGGAACTCTTCTGCCTCCATGGGAAGAAGCCCAGGGTAGTCTACTAGAGGTGTATGGCTGAGGGACCTGTCAGTGTCAGTTACCAGACACATGCGTGTGGTCCACTAGCAGATGGCAGCTGCACGAGTGACCCCACAGAGACGAGTGGAAGAATCACCAAGCTGAGCCCAGCCCAGCCCAGCCCACCAAGCTGACCCACAGACACTCAATCTAATAAAGGATTCTCTAAGCTACTAAGCTTCAAGGTGGTTTGTTATATAACAATTGATCAAACAAAGGTTAATTATTCAGCATCAGTTCTGTCAGCACTCTTACGCTACTAAAATAGCAGTTACAACACAAGTGTCCAGGGAGACGCTCTTTCAAAGTGAAATCTCCAAATGCCCAGCCACACAGAACCACCAAGAAACAGAGAATGTGGTGACTGGTCATGCTGCATTGTGTGTCTTCGATTGCCCTTGCAGAACTCTTGTAATTGATTGCTGATGGCTTTAAATGGCTAACTTGTTTTTCCTATGAAAATGCCTATAGTAGGAGAAACAACAAAAGACAGACGAGGTCATACTACAGAATCAAAACAGAAGATAAGATGACAGCATAGAGACATTAGCTGTGTCCCACAGGGGAACACTTGGAGGAGAAGAGATCTGGGGACAAAAAAGACATCTTCAGGACACATCAGGATCTGCTGACTGTCACCAGTTCTCTTTGACTTTGAAGAGTATAACAGCATCTCAGAGGCGGTGCAAAACCTGGCCTTAGCTTCATCATATTTTCCCCAAATCTGAAAAATGGGACTGACTATTGTTCTTATTTTATGGATGAGGAAACCTCTTTTAAGACTTGAACTTCCCCGAAGTCCAGGGATGCAGAAATAGCATTCAAACCCAGCCCAGCTTGACTGCACCTGAGCTTTCCTTGCATGCGGTGCTACCTGTCCGTTTCCTTCCTCCCTCTCTTCTTCCTCACTCCCTCCCTCCCTTCCATCTTTCCTTTTTTCTTTCTCTCTTTTCTCTCTCTCTCTTTCATATTAAAGAAATCTCAGAAGCAAAATTTCCGATACGGCTCATTCAAAACAACATGAGGGGTGTGTTTCTCCTCTCCATAGTAGCAAATGCAACGATTAACACGATGAAATTATTCATCTCTGTCACCATCGTCCAGATTAACTAGCCTTACGAACACTGAAACGGCACTTCTGTGATTAGGTTGATTGGTATTTATGATTCTTAATGAGACATAATACAGTCGTTTGTGCAAACCACGAGCATATCCTCAACCTAGCTGTCACGTGGCCAGATGGAAGTGACACAGGGCAGAGCGCGTCACAGCCTGCAGGAGCAGGACTGAAACGGCTCCCAGATTATGGACATCTAGCACGTTCATTCATAACCAACTCCACTGGATTCCGTTCGAGATCTTCCAATCTATCTGAACATATTCTCCCAGTTGTTTTTTAAATTATATTTTATTTTGAGATAATCGTAGACTTAAATGTATATGTAAGAATTAATACAAAGATCCCATGTACCCTTTACTCAGATACCCTCGGTGACAACATTGATTTGGAATTGGCTCATTTTCACTCAGCATAATTCTCCAGATGTTGATCCAAGTTGTTGCACATATTAAGCGTTATTTTTATGGTCGAAAAGTATTCCATGACATGGCATGCAGTGTATTTTCTTCAACTTTTTACCTGTTGAAGGACATTTGAGTTGTTTCTAGTTTTTGCTGCTATAAATAAAGATGACAAAATTATTTATGCATGGGGTTTTTTAATGTGTTAATATGTATTTAATTTTCTGGGATAGATGCCTAAGAATGCAACTTCTGGGTCATATACTAATTGCATACTTCATTGTATAAAAAATTGTTAAACTCTTTCCCAGAGTGGCTGCGCTGTTGGACACTCTACCACCATGCGCCCGTGCTTCATTTGTTTTCATTCTTGTCAGCGTTTGGGGTTGTCACTATGTCTTAAACCATTCTGATGGGTGTGGAGAGCAGTGATATCTCACTTTGATTTTAGTTGTTCTTCGCCAGGTCAATTAAATGTAACATCTCATATTCAAACCACAGGGACATCAGGAAATGTGTGATTTTTATCATTTACTAGTTGTTTCCTCCAGGACAGATCTAAATTGAGTCAAATAGCAGCCTGAAGGTAAGATGTAGGCTTTCCAGAATCTTCTTTGACTTTTTATATGTCCCCAAATTATTTTGACGGCATTGACTACTGTGACTAAAATGCATACCTTATTTTTAAAAGAAATATTAGTGGTGTTTTCCCCTGTCTTAACCCCCGTTTGAAAATATTTTCTTTTATCCAATATATTGTATTTAATCTTTTATTAATTTTCTGACTCATTTATTTCTTTGTTTAGTATATATTCCTATACTAAAAGTATTCCTTTTCTTAGTATTATTTAGGGGAAAAGAAGTTTACAAACAGAAAAATATCATAGCTTTTATAATATTTACAGTCTAATGAAGAAGGTAATAAAAGCAAACTGTTGTTAAATACTTACTATGTACCAGGCACTGTTCTAATTTCCTGACACATATTAACTCATTTTTAATCTTACAATAACCGTATAAAGTTTGTACTATTATTATTCCCACTTTAAAGATTAGGAAACCGAGTCACAGAGAACTTTTAATAGGCATTTAATAACTTTTGCTGTTAATCTAAAGATCACTAATTCTTTAAAATTGAGTATTTAAAAAAATCACGTTGCCGTGGGATATAGGAATTTCATTTTGTTTATTTTTAAATGTCACTATTATCATCATTGTCTAGGCTTGAGTAACTATTTTGTTTGCTTGCTTTGGTAAATTCACAAGGAATTTAATGAGTGGACTTTGCCAAACCCGTGGTTCTGTTTGTGCATCAGAAGCAAATTACACCAACTGCTGCTCCGGAGCAGACGCCCCCCTGTGGGTCGCGTTATGACTTGAGCCGTCTGCCTAATGGGCTGTGCGAGCCTCCTCATTTGTCCTGCACAAAAATGCAAATATGTACATACGTGCGTGTCTCTGTGCACAGGCACCAGTTTTAAAGCAGGCTAAATTTAATGCTAATCGGACAAAAGCACCAATAGATGCTTTTTGAAAGAAAAAAGAAGTTTTAAAAAGTTAACTAGATAGCTTAAAAGAAAAAACGATGAGGACCCTGCACGTATTTATGATGTCGTTGCTGAGAACAGGCCTGTAATCTTAGTGCAAGATGTAAACAGGCGGGGGAAGAGTTCGTCCTTCATTAAGAAATAATTCTGTTATAATCACTTATTCAGTCAAGTCGGCTGCAAAAACAGCCACATGCGATTGATTTGGGAGAATGATGGTGATTCGGTGATGGCAGGAAAGAAGCTCTTGATTTCGTGGCTGGGCTGAGAGGAGGAGGAGCGATTCCCATACGAAGGGTGTTAACACAGAAGCAAACAGAACACCGTCAGAACAATAGTGCTGCCATCAACATGGCTTAAGGGACCTCAGGACATAATTGGGAAGTGAGGAGATGCAAGTCAGTTCCACGCAGTGATCATTTTTCGATTATGTCCTCAGTGTAAGGCCCTACATACCAGACCACGAGGGACACACAAGAACGGAAGACAGAATCAATCCACCAAATAAGTCTGCCGTTTCCTTGGGGAAATCGAACAATTATCAAATAAGTATTTCTGATCTGAAAATGAATGCTACATCTCATCAATAGCACATTAAACTCAGAATTATCATTCTTACAATGTCTTCGGTATTACACGGTATGTTTTATTAAACATGATAGCTATTCAGGGGGTTCTTAACTAAGCGTCACTTATTTCTTATGTCCCCGATATGGACCTATCACTGGCGAGTAATTTTAAAATTGCTTCGAGAGTATCTAAGCCCTCACCCTGAAATCCTTCTGCTCTAATAACAGGCACTTCTGTGTGTTAACTACATGTTCTAGCCAACTAAACAAATAGTGCATTCTTTCTTTCCGAAATTTTCTTTAAACTCCTATTTCATAATTTGAGTCTTTCACGAGGTAGTGAAATTGTTTCTTCTCTCTCTTCTCTTTCTCTTTTTTTCAGACTACGAGAACCATCGAAATGGGGTTGGGAAGAGTTAAAATTTATCTCAGGTTTGCGATTTTATTAAAGACTTCCATGTAGCTCATCTTCAAAAACCTTTCAGTGGACTTTTTCTCCATGTGAGTCAGTGTGCTCTCATCGGGCAAGAGCTGTGCTTTTCCTGACCACGTTGAGTTGGGGTCTTGGAAGAAACATTGACTTTAACATGCCAGAGTCCGACTCTCGAGGGAGCTTGGGGAAGTGACGAAAAGAAATGAGAGCAGATAGTTGTGTTCTCGGGGCGGACGTGATTATGTCCATAATCAGATCGTTTATTTATGTGTTTTATTAAGCAAACACAGATAATACTGACACTATGCCAGGCAGGGGCCTCAGCTTTGGGAGGTGTTAGTGCATCATCCTCCATAACAACCCTGCCCAGCAGGTGCCCTCATGACCCCATTTTGCCTAAGATGAACTGTGGTGCAGAGTGGTTGAGTAACTGTCCAAAGTCACAGAGCATCAGAGTCCACGAGTTTGACCACCTGCACTACGCTCCCCGACCTATCTTTTCTAACCGGGAAGTGGTCGTCTTAACTAGGTCAGTGGACTTCACAATAGATACACCTATGTCCCTGATCTCTACTAAAGAAAAAAAGGTATCAAAACTCAGAGTTATAGGAAAAAATGTTCCTACTTGGCAGAGTATATTTACAAGACAAGGGAACAGGCATTATAAATGAAAAAAAAAATTTTTTTTTTGATTTGTAACTGGAAAAGGTTTTCAAAGAAGTTCTCAATCTTTCAAAATGCTTTCAATGCTTTTCAGCAGGGCCTGAAAGTAAGAAAAACGAAACTGATGAAATTATGCTGATTGCATTAATGCCGTCCCCAGTAGCAGGGGTAGCTGTAGTCAGCGTGGCCCAGGAGCGTGGGGAAGACAGGAGCAGACCAGAATTCATTATCTGATAGACTTCACCTAAACCTGGTATTCTTTTTTTTAAAAAAATGCTACCCTTTCTCTTTCTTTGTGATGGAATCAATAGGAAAATATATTGAAACAGTGACATATATCATTTCACTTTTTTCTGACAAAAGATTCTGCTAGAGTTACAGATTCCAAAGAGTTATAATTCTCACCATGGTTCTGAGTGCAGAGGAACTTGGCCCAGGTATCACTGACTTACGGTAAATGTGCATAGACGATTTAAGATAACTACATGTGACTTGTGAAATCATGAAATGTTTGAAACTATAGAGTCGTGCTTATTTAATTTTCTGGGTTGAAGATTGGCATCTGGCTGAAAGTCAGTTTTCCAACTGTTTGTACAAAAGACAAGCAGAAGAGGCTGCGCAGGATGGTGGGACACCTTCCCACTGTCGGGAGGTTCCTGTCCTCATGGGGACTTTCCCCAGTTATTGCTACTCTCAGTTTTTTTAAGCTCCGTTATATGTTTATATGAAAACTTTTGAAATTTCTCTTTTTTTATAACTTGTGGTTCCAATGCATCTTCACATCTTTAGTAATTTTGGCCAAGATACAATATAAGGTGTTTGATTCTTGTTCTTCTGTTCTTCTGTAGTTTGTTTCTTAAAGTTAAGGAACATTCCGGTGTGTCAGATTTTCACGTCTTTGAAATTTCTATCTGCTATGGGTGGGAAGGGTTTTCTGTAGACATGCACTCGTGTATGTGGGGAAGGGTGGGGGGAAGAAACACTGGAATCTTGGGCGCAGACCTTGGTTCAGACTGGAAGTCAGCAGTGTGCCAGCTGGAATACTGGTCACATTTTTAGTCTTTGCCAAGGTTTATTTTGCATGCCCGCCTTTACACAGTATATTGTATAGCAGTACACACCCCATTTACCTCACGGGGCTATGGTGTAAATCAGAAGAGATCGTGTATGTGAAGCTACCGTTAACCGGAGGCCACAGCTGTGCATGTGCAGGCATTCATGTATAATACATGGGTGCATGAGTGATCTCTTTAATGATCCGCGAAGGATGCAGAGGCCTGCAAGAATGCATAAAGTAAGATGATTAATCAAGGTGAGGGTGACAGGACAGCAGTGATTGCCCGGCAGGCAGAGTGAGGGACGAGGAATGAGGTGAGAAGGCCCCCTTCCTGGCCTGCACACCTGCCCAGGGACACCAGCGGCCTGGGGCTGCCTTGCCTCCTGGCGGTCCGGTCCTCATTCCTCCCCTTGCAGAGCCTGGGCTTTATTTCAGAGTCTCTTGCTCGTGACTCAGGGAGGGCAAACCTTGTCTCTGACTGCCCTGAACCCAGAGGGGTGCCACTGTGTCCCCATCAGTAACTGGACAAGGAGAGCTGGTGGACAAAGGACTCTAAGACGGAAATCCCAGAAGAGAGGGAAGCCATTTCCCCTGGACGTCCGCGTGTGATTCCTGGAACCGCCTCGGCCACTTCGATGCAGGCTTGAGGATGCAGCCAGCAAGGGCAAGAGGGGCGGTGAGGGGCCCACTGACTGCACGTCCAGGCACCTCTCCCCGACACAGGGGGAAAACCCTCATTGTCGGAGCTGATTTGAGCTGAGGTTTTCTTTTACCTGTAGCCAAAAAAATACTTATTGATTCAATAGCAGTCATGATGCTTTTGGCTGGATGGTTTACAAAGTCCAGGAAATACAAACTACAAACCACCGCGCACTCCGAGGCAGTGCCACTGTAGCAGACTGAAATTTCTCCTGTGGGTTCTGAGAAGAGCTCCGGGACTGACGTCACGGAAATGCTGTGACGACGTCCTTACCGTAGACGCACTGGTGAGGCGCACGGGGCTCTTCTACACTGAGCCCCTCCTAGACACCAGCACCCACCACTCCCAAGCCTAGATCACCTGCCAGCACCGCCAGGGCTAATGCGGTCCTCACCCGGCTTGGCGCCATGTGTATACCCCCACGGCCCTTAGCCTTCAGCCAAGCACTAGTGTCCATGTCCACCCTGGAAGTCAAGAGTCCCCACGTGCTGGGATGCAAGCTCTGCATCTCGGGACATAGGGGACAAGGTGGTTCTCAGGCTGCTTGGAGGTTAGCGCAGGGAACACCTAAGCTCTGAGCAGGATTCTCCTCGGAAAGTTTTTCAGCTTCTCCTCAGTATAGATAGGCGCTCCTGAAGTACTGTGTGCAAAATAGAGCATGTTGTAAGACACCATATGTAGCGTTACCTCCGTGCCTAAAACATGCTTATATATTAGTGTATGCCCAGAGAGCTAACCAGGGAAGCAGCCAGAAAAATAATAATAGTTATTCCTTTGGGGCAGGGAGGAGCAGTGATATTTCCAGTCATTTCTATTTTCTTCTTGGTACTTGTTGATACTATTTGCATTTTTGAAATGAATACACATCCCTTTTATATTAATAAACCGAATAGCATCCTATTATAACTTGGGCAACTTATGAAGTCTACATTTTTTGGTTTTAGGATTTTTAGTCTTCTTTCTGATAACATATCTGGAAAAGCAGTCAGTCGGCTGTTCAGGATATTCATAGGTTGAAATAACAAAACCATATAATTTGGGAAAATGAGGATCCTTGCCTCTGTGTTCTCTATCACACGGGGAGGTGCGCAGATCTAATTAAGTCCGCGGCAGTATCTTATTATGAGGACAAGCCGGGGTTTATTAATGATCAGGACATGATGTGAAATCCATCTCCTTGACCTTAAATATCTAGATGACTGGAAAGAAATCCAATTTATTTGCTAAATCAAGAGATTGATTGTGTCACAGCAATATTTTGTCTATGTATCCTAAACCTAGCATTTATGATAATTTATTTTGAAAAATTAGCACATAAATATAATGTCAAGTTTATTTGTGGAGAGTTCAGTTGTGCTGATACATTTTCACTTGTCTTGCGAACACAGGTATGCTGTAAATTCAGATGATATCGCTGAAAATTTCCTATCGTGACGGGACATCACCAGCCTTCACAAAGGCGGCCCTTCCTCTCCTCTGTTTGGCCCACAATTACTGGCAAAGCTGTAGTCTCTAAGTCATGCCACTTTCTGTTTCCGTAGGTCTATGCTCACCTGTATTTTGCAGGAAAACAATTGCTTTGGAGAGAGACGGATCTGGTTTAAACCCAGTGTCATTACTTTCCATCCCTGTAACCTTGGGCAACCCGTTTAATCTCTCTGAGCCTTCCTGTGATATGTTGATAATGACACCATTTGAAGATGGATGATAATGTATGTATTTTGTCTGCGACAGCATATGTGATCAATAAGTAGCAGCTATTATTCCTTGCAAAAAAAAAAACCCAACCGATGATGGGATATTGGATTAAAAATCAACAGACAAGAATTGAGTAAATAGCTCATTTTTAGACAAAGGAAAAAAGTGCCATCTAGGGCACAAACACCCATCTTGTCTGAGGCAGGAGATGATATCTTGGCAAACCTTCCGAACAGAGGAGGAGCATATGGGAAAATGAGATGGGGAGGGGACACGTAATTCTATGCGAGAGCAAATTGCCTTTGCACTTGGATGCAGAACGTTTAACATGCTTTTCACAAACTCTGTATTGATAAAACTTGTGGGTTTTGCATAGTTTCAAAACAAACGGAACTGTGCCTTATGCCTGTATTTATGTAGCGGATTTCACGTTCTGTTGTGTTTTAAAAAGATGTGTCATTTTGCCCCCTATTGCAGAACAATGGCTTTGACCCTGCAGTGTACAGGGAGGCAGTGAGCTGGTGAGCCCGGGCATCCACCCCTGGCTGGGGCCCCTTTGACACACTGCAGGGTCCTAGAAGCATCTCTGCTTTTCTAACCTCTTTTTGAAACTGACTCTTACTTTCCTTCAACTTATCCAGCACCATACAGGACTCCTTCAATGAGATACACCATGGACTTCAGCAGTAGTCTGTCTGTCAAGATGTGGAGCAGCCCAGCATGGGCAACTCATTCCTACCCTGCCCAGAAATTCAAGGGCCAGGGAAATCTCCCCAGTGCGGCCAAGTCAGCCGACGGCCCTTGCCGCACAAATGGGCCCTTGCCTTGGCTGACTCCTGCCCCAGGGTCCCTCCCCCAGGACTCTTCCCTGTCTTCCTTAGTCCGACCCCTTTCCGCATCCTGCTTCTGCACGGTGATCCACAGGACCCCGCGCGCAGCTCCACGGCGCTGACTGAGCCGAGCTGCAACCTCTTGTGGATGACACTGCGGGACCCGGAGCCCCTGGAGGGTGAAGATGCCGTCGTCTTACACATCTGTTTCCAGCGGCTGGAAGGTTGCCTGGCACGTTGACGCAGCACTGTAACCCTCTAGCCACCAGATGGACACGCTGTCATCCCCTTTGCACTTGGTGGCGGTGCCCTCGTGTGGTGAGGACTGAGGCAGTTAGAGTCCAGCCCGTGGGGGAAGAAGACCGGCTTCTGCGCACACAAGGGAACACACAACTGATGGTGGAAGCCAGATCTTCCCAGAGTGAAACCATGGTCTGAGACGACAGGTGAGTCCAGGGACTACTCCAGGGAGACTGGACACGTGGTCACCCGAATCACAGGGCACGGTAAAGACTGGAGGTAAAGACACCATCGACCTGGGCCAGGTAAGAGCAGCAATTTCCAACAAGTGAGGGGCGGGGAGCTCAGACAACCCATCTGAAGTGTTTTTGTCAAAACCCAGCTCTGCATGCCTCAAGGGAGTCGAACGGAGGAACTGAGTGGAGATGCCCAGGTGTGAAGGCCCAGGTGTGAACATGGGTGAAAACCCTGCAGATGGTGCAGCAGTAGGAACAGTTTCCTCCCGGTGTGGATTTCAGATAAACCCTTGCTGTTTGAGCCCCTGTTTCTCTGCTCCCCAAACTCTAGCGACAGTGTTAAACAGCCCGCTGGCCTCACTTGGGTCCATGAAGCGGCCTCCCCATTTAGCCAGGTGAGGGCAGCCACCTGTCGGATGTTCCGTCAGACTTCACGTCAGGGAAAGAAGCGATTTCCCCAGAAGGACACGGCGATGCTGTGGACTGTCTTTCAGCCTCCTCCCCTTCCTCCTCCTAGGAACGCACTGGGGACTCTAACTATGAGCAAGAGTAATAGCAAAACACTCATTCAACCTCTTCTTGCCTATTTGTACCTCTTAATCTCTTTCCTTCATCACGGCAGCACTAATAATCCTATAAATATAAATAATAATAGTACCAAACACCAATAGTGCAAAGTTTTGGCGATGACCTCCTTTAACAAAAGAACAAGTGCTTTCCCCATAGAAGCAGCTCCATGTTACCAACCTGAGGACATTACTGAAGAGTTAAAATTAACTTTATATATTAATATATACATTTTGTCCCATAAATTATTGCATTTTGTGTGTGTGTCATCAGCTGGTTATATTTCAGAATAAATACGTTAAGTTAAAATGCACAAATGGGAAGTAAAAATTATGTAAATTTCCTTTGTTTTTCTTGAGCTTTTTTTGTTAAAGAAGAAAACATTTTTCATGAAAATGCATGAGTTGACACTATCGTCTAATCATACTTTATCATGTAAATGCATATTTACAATATTTTAAAAAGGTGGATTATGCAAATCATTTTAGGGACATACAAAAAATGTGGATTATTTACCATCCAGAAAATTATGCATTTAGAAACATGTTGAAAAGCTTATTCTTCAAATGAGAGATCCTCAGTGCTCATCCTTGTTGGAATGGTTGATCACACCAGTGTGTGCTTTATTTAGACAAAATATGCAGAGAGAATTCTTATGCAGTGAGAACCTAAATGTGCAAAACAGTGGCCAATTTCCACTGTTAAATGTAATCATTGTTTTAAATTTCCCACCGGACTTTCTTTCACATCATCAGCCCTGTTCTTAGAGACATTTCTAGGATTTCTTCCCCAGAATATGGAAAAAGCCATTTACGCATTTGGGGGAATATGTGATATTTAGGGGTGAGCTTCCCCTGAACTGCTCTGCCTCAGTGTTTCCAGGTGTAGGGGTTCAGTTTTTCATACTCCTTGGATCTTTGCCCCTAACACGGAAGTTCCCTCTGGGAGGCCAGGAAGGCAGGAACGTGCTGGCTGCGGTCTGTTCCTCACCACCTTCTCCCACATGTTGGCCTTCCCCGTGGGTGGGTAGTTGGGCTGCCTCGAGGGCTGCCTGGTCTGAGCTGACAGCTGTGTGAGGAGCAGAGGTCAGGTCGGGGGGCTTGGGACAGAGCACAGCCGTGGCCTCCCCAACTCCTTCTAAGAATGGGGAGCCATGATGGCTGGAGGACCCCACCTCCAGGCTGGAGGAGAAACTTTCTAACCTGAGCATTCTGAGGGCTGCCTAAAGGTTTTCCAACACTTGTTCTTATTGCTGGGATGAGGCATAGGCAGCTTCCTCCCCCTGCTCCCTGCAGGGAGGGTGGGGTGCTGGCCGTGCCAGGCTGTGCTGCCCTTGGCCCGCGGGTGCTGTTACGGACAGTAGCCGACAGGTGTCTTTGTATTTCAGCTCCAGATTAAAAAGACTAACCCACAAAGTCACAATAAACGGGCTGCACTGATCCATGGCCCAGTGGAGTCCTGCCTTTAACAATCATGGTGTGAAGAGGCAGAGCCCAGGTGAACATCCCGGGGGGCAGCTGGTGCCCACAGTTAAAGGACAAAGTTGGTTTAGTTATTCTTTCAGAGGGTCTTCCCCTGGGAAAAGGGAGAAAATCAAAGAAATTCCCTACCCCCCAGATCGTGTCTTTGACGGGGAGAAATGCATGAGCACAGCACTAGTCTGTGTGGGGAGATTAATCTCTGCCCACAGCCCTGTGCTCCAGGGAAGGGCTGCGGAGATACGCATGCAACGCGAGGTGGAGTGTCTGATTTCGGGAGATTGCAGCCTAGCCGTGGTGATAAAATGCAGGGGCATTTAGGGAACAACTCACAACATATTATTAACTGCTTACATGAAAGAGATGGATGGCGGGGCTGTACGGGCTCAGAGAAGGGAAGCAGTGCTCAGGCAGTGTGGCAGCGAGGCCATGCATCCCGGATGGAGCAGGGCTCCTCAGGCAGGGCTGGCAGGATGGGCCGTGCCTGGACAGGAGGGAGTACAGGATGCAGGGATCCCGTGTGCGGATATGTGTGTGCACGTGTGTGTGCACACGGACGAGCAGGAATGAGCACAGTGTGCAGAGACTGGTGAAGGACTGGCCTGGCAGCACCGGGGGTTGCTGTGGCAGAGAAAAGGGAAGTGCCACGGACGTGAGCTGCCTGCCCTTCGGTGTGGGTCCAGTGCACACACGCTATGCTGACTGGCCAGCCGACCACCTTCTTTCTCTAGCTCTGCTTCCAGGTGGGGGCACATCCCATCACCTTGATGAGGTCATCTGCCAGCTCCGTACACCAAATTCAGTCATAGCTTTACAAAGGATCAGCTCCATCCACTGCAGGGTACCACTGCTGTCTCGTGGCTTTGACAAGAGGAGAAGAAACCAGGTTGTGCCTGGCTACCATGAGGAGTGCAGGCATGGCCGGGGTCTTGGATGGCCTCGGATGGCCTCACTGTGCTGGCAGACAGTCAGATAGGGCAAGGGGTCGGGGGACGGTGTTGGCAAGAAATGGAAAAGATCTAGCCAGGATGGAGGAGTTATCGGAAAATTCCAGCTGTCTAGACGGTGCCAAGAGACATCTGATGAAGACTGGGCTTTGGTGGGATTTTCTTACGTACTCTCCACACTTAAAGTTTATATTGCCTTCTCACGACTTACACCTTCCACAACCTCGTGTCGTGGGCCTGTCACGTGTAGTGAGAACTGGACAGAGACAGGCTCGTCCGTATCCACATCATTCTCTTAGATTCATGGATTCAGCCAGGAAATGTGTTTCAGGAGAAATAAACACGAATACAGAGGCGAGAATCAAAGAAAAAGAATGCAAGTTTCTGAACCAGCCGAAATATCAGGTCATAGTATAATAAATTACGCACAGTAGCTTGATGACAAGTAGTGAAGCCATTACATGAATTTAAACCACAGCTATAGAGTAAGTGCCTGCTATTGCCTAGCATGAAGTATTTAACACGGAAATGCTTGTGCCATGAAATTACGTGAAAAATGAGACAAAATTATATATGAGGTATGCTTGTAAGTATGACCATGTAAAAAATTTCCCCCAAATCTGTGCCTTGGATTAAATAAAGAATTGAAAGGAATACTTTGAACTGTGTGTTTATTTATTTCTCCTCCACAGTTTTTACATTTTTCAAATTCCTTTAATGAAGAAAAAATATTAAATTAAATAAATTTCTGACCTAGAGGAAGTGCTACCAGAAACCAAGTATCAGGGTCAATTGTTCTAAATCGGTCCCGGGGGTGGGGCCAGACGAGGGACTCAGGTCACTTTCCATAGGCTTTGTTCTTATTCCCGATGATGTCAAGGGGGTGTATTCGGCTTATTTGTCTTAAACACAGGCTGAGCTCAGCACGGCTTGTCACATCCATCGCTCGGATGATCCAACTGGCTAAGCTCCAGGGCCCTGAACTTGGCAACTCTCTTCCATGCGCCACATGAAATACTGTGTAGATGGTGTAGATGCTCTTGTTCTAGTGGCTGAAATTGTTCCTTGAGGAAGATCAAATGCTTAAGATAAAAATATATATATAGCACTATGATCTGGCACATTTTCCCACAGTGCAGAAAAACTTTTGCCTGGCTTCACCCTGAGCCTCTCCTTCCTACAGAGAATGTCTGCCCGTGATACGTTCTGAATCCGAGTAGGGCCACCCCCTGAACGCTGCTGAGCACGGCTGAGTCGAGCTGAGTTAAACTCACATGTTTGTATGTGTTTTGATGAGGCCTCAGCTAGGACAGTAGGTGAGTGACAGAGTTCGTACAGAAGTGTCTGCCACTCGTAAAGTGACAGTTTAGGATCTTCGAAGATGGAAGGTGCATCCACAATGGTCTTTCTTACGTCTGTCTGAATAACCTACACCATTAAGGAATATAAAAATAATGAAATTGCAGACAAGTGTATGGTTGACATGTGTTTATATATCTCATCTCACACAAAGCAGCGCCCATTGCTCTGAGTCCAGCACAAGCAGCAGTAAACAATTCTGTCTAAATCTCCATTTTGGACAGATTTGACTTTCGGTGGTGGGAGACAGACAAGAGCATTCATACAAGCAAATGAGCAACAGCTATCAGAAGTCTGTGTGCTGGGAAGTGACTGTGGCTCTTTCGATTGGTTGTTGAGGAACATCTTGTATCCTGTACTAGAAAGTGGCATTTACGAATAAGAATGAACGAGTCAGTTACGCAGGGATCAGAGCTTTCCAGCCAGGTGGGATGGTTACTGGAAAAGCCACCTAACAAGAGTAAATGAGATGTGTGAAAATTGTGCTCGATGAACCAAAAAAAAAAAAAAAAAGAAAAGAAAAGAATCCCGTGCACTGAGGCCGGAGAAGTGCATATGGACAGGTGGTGCTGTGTGGATCCCAGTGAAGCTCTGGCGTTTTCTTCTGAGTGCAATGGTGCCCACTGCACAGTCTTAAGCAGGAGCACCGCAGCATATAGTTTTCATTTAAAGTTTTCTTCTGGTTTCTCTGTGGAACATGGATTGTCAGGAGGACAAGCCGTCAGGAGATCCAGGCTGGCATCATCCGGGAAGGGTGTGGGGAGAAGTCCTCAGATGATGGGTGTGTTTTCAGGCAGAGGAAACAGGATGGTCTGACCACGGATGGTGTACATGGACAGAAAGGAATTCACGTGACTCAGGGTTTGGTCTGCGGGACAGAGGAGCTGCCACCTCACTGTGTTGAGAAGAAGCTGGGGGAAGTCTGTGGTGGTGGGAAGTGAGTCAGAAGCTCATTTGATCAAGATAGCCTGAGATTTCTACTGAACGTGCCAGTGGAAATGTCGAGCTGGCGGCTGCGTGGGTGAGTCTGAACTTTAGGGTCAGGTCAGGTTTAGGGATACAAAGAAGGCACAGTCAACAGAAGGCCGTGTTATTTTTAAGAAGGAAAACATGGGTATGCCATGCAGCTGAGAATAATCTCAATAAGTAGATTATTAGAATAAGTGGAATAAGTAGAGCGGGACAGGGACCATGCCGGCCAGGGGCTTACGTCCACAAGAAGGGACACGGTGGGAAGAGCGTCAGACTCTCGAGAGTGGCTGGAATGTCTCCTGCATTTGTGGTGGGGAAGTGAGTGGGCCTTGCCCTGCTGTCCCACAGGAGAGATACGGACCCCAGTTTTGAAGACGTCCCACTGGTCAAACCCTAGACAGTGGGCAGTGGGACTCCGCCCTCAGTGCCACTGTCCTACTCCTCGATGCACAGTCCCCGAGACAGGAACGCAGCAGAGGGGACCCTCCCTCGGCCGGGAGGGCATGCAGGTGCAGATGATACCCTTACGTATGTATTGATTTCTCCTCCCTTCTCCCACAGAAGGGCCTTCAGGCATCATTCATGGAGAATTGAGTGCGTGTGACCTCCACAGAGGTCACAGCGAGTCTAGGAGACACCATGCTGAGGAGTGGGCAACTAGACCCTTACTCTGGAGGGTTGGCCTGTGCGCCAGGAGCTGGCAAGGGGACCTCAGGGGTGGCAGGGAGGGATCCTGTCAGGCACAGAGCCCCAGGTGGGTGGCAGCAGCATGGACACGGGGCTGTCTGGAGTCCCCCACTTAGAGCAGAGGCTTTGTCCTCCACCTTTCCCGGTGTCTTCTCCACTCCAGCCCAGAAGACTGGCCCAGCCAAGGAGTCCATGGGGTAGCCGGGCAGGTGATATGCCCTCCCCAAGGTCCACTTCCTGGGCCAGATCCAAGGCCAAGCCTGAGTGGAAGTATGGAACATGACTGGAAATTCGAATTGGAATTTACTACACTGAGCTGAGCCTTTTTCTACCTGCAAATGACCAGAGAACTTCTGAGTCTACCTAAGACGTTGAAGACAATTCATCCGAACGGTTGAAGGCAGTGGTTACAAGGAATAAAGCCCTTCCAACATGTTGCTGTTTCCCCACCACGCTGGGGTGGGCGGGGTCTGTGTGGATGCTGCCTGTCTAGGGATTTGAGGAGACGGTGACAGGTAGGAGAAATCTAACGGGGAGGAGACATGGATAAAGATCTAAATACCAATGAAGTGAAACAGACGCTTTCTGGCCAACACCTGCACCCACACCCCAGCGCTGATTTCCCGCAGGGAGCACAGAGCTCTCGGAGCCGACTGGGGAATGGCAGGTGAGCAGCTTGGTCCGCCCTACCTGTGACACAGGTGTGCCCTAAGAATCCTGACCTTTTGAATTGTATCTTGACCAACTAAAATAAAATTTAAGGCCAAACTGAAAGAAATTTCTAGAAATCATTTTACCATCGTCTCTAGTAGACCAATACCCAGCATACTGACCCAGAAAGCAGACATTTTTGACACTTTACCCCTCTATGTGATAAAATTATTTTTAGTAATAATCATAACATTAAATATAAAATAATAATGATGAGCAGAGAACATCACAGAGTGAAAATCACAAGCTTTAGTTCAGCTTCATGCATATAAAATCATGCTAAGAAAAAAATAAGGAAGAAAAAAGTTATAGTACGAAAATTTTTAAAAACCCATAATAGCTTTTAAAAGCTTGGACTTTAATGTTTGGATGATTGTCTGACATAATAATATTCCCTGTGAATAATTAATTGTCTGATAGTGAATAAATTAATTTTTATAAAACCAAATTACTAAAGGTGAAATGTAGGCAATTAAATCATGCCACTGGTTTAAGATTTTATATTTCTGGCTTCTAGTTTTGAAAGAAGCAATTAATAATTTTAAAACAATTAATTTAGATTTTAGATTCATTTTCTTATTTAGTGAAATATTCCCTGTCTGAACTAAAATTTGCATTTGCTAAAAATAATAACTCAAATATAAACTGTTTCACTGTTTAAAATTCAGAACAGAAATACTCCAGTGTCCTCACAGAGGGACACGACTCACTTTTTCGTCTTCCGCGTCACGATGACCACACTGGCTGTTCATCTGGAATCTGCTCTTTAAATTCAGGGACACGCAGGATCTCAGGGCCTGGAGACTGTAGCGTGCACACAGGGAGCTGGAACCGTTTGGAGCCGCTGGGGACTCATCCTGAAGCCAGTGTGTGTAGCTGAGTCCCTCGTCGGGGCGGGTTAACCGGGTTAACCGCTGTGGGCACTGCAGGGTGGAGCAAAGGGGAGGTCGTAGAAATGTGCCAATGTAAAGCTTACACACAGTAGCTGCTCAGAATATAAACCAAAAGAGATTTTCTTTCCCTAGGAAGGAGTAATGTGTTATTGGCAGTGCTTAGCCTTTCCAGGGCAGGATGATGACACAAAACAGATCAAGTTTTGCTCAATTTTGTTACTGCTTTTAAAATCCCGAAGACAGCGTACCCACTCTCTGCTGGAATCTGGTGCCGTTCCCCTGCCTGCCCTGGATGTGTCAAGACCTCCCGAGAGACCTCACGGCCTCTGATTTTCCTAGTCATTTAATTTCTCCTGGCATTTTACACAGTGCTGCTCATGGAGTTAGGCTTAAGTCATGGGAGAACACGAAGAAGGTACTTAGAGAAACTGGATGCTGAAGTGCGTGGCGTTTCCCGTAACACGTCCTGACAAGGCAGCCTCATCAGTATGGCCAGACAGTGCTTACTTCTCCCCTCTCCACGTCACTGGGAAACAAAATCACTTTTCAATTAGCGTGCGGTTTATATCCTCCTGCATACGGATGCTGTGTGTTTGTTCCTCGCAGGGGCCGCGTATTAACAATAGCAGAATACGGCTGTCAGGCAAATTGATGGGGGCGGGGGGATAGCATAATTTTAAAACGAATTACCCATTAACTGTATTTCTCCCACAAGCTTATCTGGAACACCAAACAACAGCTGTAGATAGAAGTACATTAATTAATACTGACTCAAGGAAACTCAGTTTTTAGGCCTCTATTGCATTTCTGAAGACACGAAGTGCTCCAAATCCCTTACCTTAAATCCTTGAGGCCAAGTGTATTTCAGAATTCCAAAATTTCAGATTTTAGGATGCAGAGCTATGCCCACATTATATAATAGGTTATACAGTAAGTGTGCAGAGAAGCACTCAGGAATCAAGCACAGTTTGTCTTCATTATTGGGAGGTTTCATGTTTATAAATTTTCCTACTGGATAAAATTTACTTGTAATTGCAAGGTCAACACTCACAAGGCTTTCTCGGTTATTCACAGACATGTGCAGAGCAGCAAAAAAAAAAAAAAATTTTTTTTGAGCCACCTGTGGTCTGCAGGTTTCCAGCTGAAGTTGGACCCTCTGCCTTCCTGTCGCAGCTCAGACTGTGAACAAGTTTCCTTTACGCTGTCACATTTCTTTGCATTTCTGCGCTTTCTGTTTGTGAAGTTGCTGTTCAAATGGCCCCCAAGTGTGGGGCTGAAGGGCTGCATGGTGTCCTAAGCACACGGGCTGTGACGTGCCTTACGGAGGAGACATGCGTGTGCTGGATACGCTTCCTTCGGGAGTATGTTACAGAGCTGAGTTCAAGGCTCATGAGCCCACTATACATACTAAATACATGTCTTTAAACAGACGCACGTAAAGCAAGGATGGTAGTGACTGCTTGATGAAAATGCTGTGATCGGAGGCTGCGGGAACCCAGCCCTGTGTCTCCCCAGGAGCGGTGGTCCCGAATCTGCCAGTTCCGTACTCACAGTGACTTCATGGAGCAGCATTACTCAGAATGACCAGAACCAGCTGTTTGTGGAGCTCTGCTCCGAGGAAGGTATAAACATTCACACGGTAGGAGAGAGAAAGACTTTAAATAGCCTGAGACTGGTTTAGGTTAGGCTTTACCATTACGTCATGCGTCCTTTAATGACGTCAATACATGCTGAGACCTGATTCACTGGGCGATTTCGTTGTCATGCCAACATCACAGAGTGTACTCACACAGCCCTGGACCGCATAGCCTGCTACCCGCCTGGGCTATTTGGTATATGACGGCTCCCAAGCTGTGCGCCTGTGCAAGCATCTTACTGTACTGAATACTGCAGGCAATTGTAGCACAATGTAAGTATTTGTGTATCTGAACATAGAAAATGACAGCAAAAATACAGTTTTCTCATCTTATGGGACCACCATGGTGTATGTGGTCTGTGGTTGACCAAAACATCATTGTGCAGCACATAACTGCAATTTATTTCAGATTAAAGCAGGTGCTGCCACCAAAGGAGTTAAGAAAAAAAGTGTTGGCTTTTAAGCTTTCTGGATTTTGAAATTTCAGATAAAGGATTGTGATACTCTATTAGCTCGCATAAGTCCCTATAGTATCTACTGAATAAAATAGTGTCATTAATTCACATAGCATGGTATATCTGCATAGGAATGCTTCATTTCTTTAAATTTTTCATTAGTTACTTAAAACATTCTTACAATTGTTTATATCATCCTTTTGTTTAACAAATCTGCTTTTACTAAATCATGAGAAAGTTTCCATAGAGCACTGCTGACTTATCACAGATTCCAAGATAGTAAAGCACTGAGCACATGAGAATTATTAAAGTCAACTCTTGCTTTGCTGTGGGAACATGTGCGGGAAAGCGCAGAAATCTGAAGTCAGCAGACACTATTCAAATCCCTCCTAAGTTAACAGTTACGACTTCCCTTTCCATCAGATCTCTCATCAGAGCAGCTAATGAGTAGTAAATAGGTTGATTTGAGAGTCACCTCCTGTCTCTCTCCTGGCTGTCCCTCGGGGACAGCGCTAATGAGAAGTGAAATGACCAACACTGGGTAGCGGAGTTGGAGAGAGTTTGTAGAGAACGGCATCGACACCTGGGCTCCGAGTGATTAAACGCTGACTATAAACCACAGGAAATAGGAGATATATACATATATATGAATGATATTTTTACATGTTATGTTTATTTTAGCAGTAAATATGATAAATTTTCAAATCAAAAATAAAATTGAGATAAATTCATTGAATGTTTATTTGGAAATTAAGATCTAACACTATAAATGTAAAAGACATAAAATCTGCTTTTGCATATTGGTTGCTTGTTATAATTACCTTTAGCTGTGTAATATATAAAATATATATTCTTTATATATCTGTGTGCATAGAGAGAGAGAGCCTCTTAATTTAAGAAGTGGCAACTTCTTTGGCTACTTGAGAGTGCAGAAGACTTTAGAGAGAATTGAGAGTCCTTTCTCTTTTTTTGATGAATTTTATTATTTCTAGCTTTAAATGCATAGCTAGGATGGTAATTATTAGAACAATCATTTATGAAGTAAATTATTTGAAATATTTTTATTGTTGGAAGACTTAAATATACGAAGTCTTAGTAATTCATATCATCAGTTAAAATTCAGCCCTAAACACACAAATGAATAACAGAATTTGCTTGTTACATGAGCACACAAATGAAGGAATTGTGACATGTGCTGTATTTTATACAGTATTTTCTAAATAGGTATTTTCCTTTCCTTGGGGAAAACAGTATGTCTATTAATAACATATGAAATGACGACTCTGATTTTGAACACGATTCAGCATTTATTTGAACTTGGACAAATGAAAGCTGAATTGTCATAGACACACTGGTAAGTAATCTGAGCAGAATGGGAAAGATATCGGAGAATATAAAGTTTGTCATTAAGTGACTAAAGCTCATCCATTTCCTCGGTATAAGGAAAGTTCCAAACTGAGTGTGGTCTTCTTGTGCATGACATTGCTGTAAATCTCTGGTTTCCATGGCAACATTGCAATAACTCGGCACACCTGCTCTTCGCTTTTATGATGGTATTTGCACCCTCACGAGACGGGGTGAGGGCTGGGAGGCCTCACTCTCCTGTGCTGTGGTTACTGCCGCTTCCATAAAAGCTCTACGTAGCCAGGGTTTCTTGCTCAGCTTTCTGGTCCCGGAGGCGGTGCAAGTGGTATTTCTTGGACTTTGGAAAATGATACCGCGTTTGCATAGCCAGTAGCCAAACACCAGCGTAGGACCGAGATGCTGGGTCCAAGACCCAGCCACAGATGGTGACGTCTCTGTGAGCCCACACCTGTGAGTCCCACTGACATTGAGGAAGTGGAGAATTCAGAACAGCTGGAAAGAACGTCAGGCAATTGCCCAACCACTAAATAGGGAGGCCAAGAGAGGAGGCACTTTCTGTGTGACGGGTGTAGGATTCAGGCCACAGAACTTCATCGACATGATTGAGGCTGGAGCACAGAAAGTGGAGAGGAAACGTCTACAGCCACCTGGGCTTTGGTGCAGACAGCTGCTGATACCTCTAGCTCACTTTTTTCTTTTAAAGCAAGCCCCTTCTATTAACAAGTTCCTCTGCCTTTCTGAGTATAAATTTCTCAGTCATGTTCCTTTTCAAGGGAATGATGTGCATTAAATTGAGACACACGAGGGCCGTAGCTATTCATGTCCTGTTAGAACAGAGTGGTTTCTGCTGCTCTGATCCTCTGTGAGGTAGACACTTCCCAAGGGCGCTTCCCTGTGTCCCCGATGACAGGGCCAGGTACAGTGATCAGCTCTCCCACCACTTCCCCAAGGAGTCGCAGTCTACTGGCTGTCTCTCAGCTCAAGCTGACCCGTGACACTGCTGCCTTCGGTGTACCAGAGGAAGCGGGAAGACTCTTCTCACTGCCTGGGGGAGTCCCATTGCCAGGCTCAGTTAGAACGCACTCTGCTGGACTTCAGTGTCATTCACAATTTTTTGTCCCTCCCCTGAAATATCAGTCCCCGTAATTGGCACACACCCCAATCACGGCATGGCTGTGTGGCTCATTTAAACCAATAGAAGGGGAGCAGAGGAGCCCATGTGAGCAGGAGCTGGCCCAGCTCAGCCTGGGGGCTCCTGCCCTCTCTCACAAGGAATCCGCACCCCCTGTGTGCGTCCTGGAGTAAAAGGCCATGCCATGTGGCCAGCCAGCGGTGGGGGCACAGCCTTGCTCAGGGCTCCAGCCAACCTGCAGCTCTTGCTTAAGGCAAGAAAAAAATGTGAGCCACTGAGATTTGGGGGATGTTTGTTACGCAGAAAGTATGTGTAACTGATGCACACACTAAAGGGAAGAAGAGAGAATATCACTCTAGGTGAGGAAAAGAAGAGGGTGGAACTGTATAGAAAGAGTGAAGATGTGGGGAAATTTGCCAGTTTGCGATATCAAGTTTAGACACATAAAGTGAGAGGAAGGGGTCAAATGCAGGTGCAGGAAGGGAAGTATGAGCCTTTGACTGCCGGAACACATCTGATGGCTTTCCCGATGCCACCTGATGTTTCTTTGCAGACGCTGGTGATAGTTTTTCTCACAGGGCCTAGTCAGGAGCACAGTTTAGTTCATGTCCACGCCGGTCAGCATTGGTAGGGCAAGGGTTGGCGTGCCCTCTGGCCTGCCCTCTGCTCAGCCCCTGAGCTCGGAAGTGACAGGAAATGTAAGACAAGGTCCACACTAGGCCTGATGACAGTAACCATAGTCCAGTAACACCATAGGGAATTTGTTACTTGGGTGTCTGAGTTAGCCTTTGGTGAACTGTGATTAGCGATAATGGTGACTATTACATCCTTTCTCGTTGCTTGCAGCACAACACGGTGGCTTTGCTGCAGCAAAGACGCAAAACTGAGTGGTCTTCATTATGTATTTAATAAAGCACACCAAGCAGATATTCTTTCTTCTCTCCAGAAAATAGAACTTGAGAACATGGGCTTACATTTGTAGAGTTAGTTGAAGATAATTATAAGAAATAACCCTTCTGGTATTTCTGGGAGAGTTTGCTGGGAAAAGTCAAGCACCTTATTTCCCATCAAATATTTAAGATTGGGAAGATTTAATGTTAATCCTACTCGATAGTGCTTGGGTCAAATATAAAATTATAACTTTTTTTTTTTTAAATCACTTCAAAAGATTTTTCTTTCATGAAGATTATCCTGCTAGGCTTAAAAAAGAAACATATCATTATTTGAGGAATCAGTCTATTGTTATATTCACTCCACAGCTTTGCTGAAGACCATTAACCTTGTCTCAGAGATTATCCATTTGTAACATTCACTGCTTACCCTGGATCTTAGAGCAAAAGATGAGAAAATTCCTTCTGAGTTTCCTTTTCTCATGGTTTCTTTTAAAAAAGAAAAGAATTATTTAGAAGTAGAAGTGTCTTCTCCTTTAAATTAACAAAAAATAACATGCTAACAATGAGACTCTACAGCCGAAGTCAGGTGTTGGAAGACACCCTGAACATCCACGGTGGCTCAAAGTGGCTAAATACTACAGTTCCTGTAACTAACCAATAGATTTCCAGGTACGGCTCCTATCCAAGTTCAAAGCCAGACAAGTTAAAGTTAATCAAGTACAAAACGGCTCAAATTAGCACATCTAAAATTGGTTGACAGACGCAGCTGAGAGCTCTGAAGTGACCCTCCGGCCTGTCCCCAGCCTGTCCCCACACCTGCCTCCCTCCCTCCCTCCCTCTGAGCTGCACGGGAGAGAACTGTCAGAATCGCCCGCAGAGTCTGACTCCTGGGGGGCTCCCTGTCCCACGCCCGCCACCCACGTCTGTGGTGGTCGTGGCAGAGGCCAGCCACGGAGATGCAATTCTGCATGGACGTTTCCACCAAAATGGATTATTTCAGCCTCGTTGGTCACAGATTCTGTAGTTTTCCAGTGATTCATCTTGCTATTAATAATGTCAGAGAATTTTAGGCCCTTGAATTAAATAATGACAAATAGGGGCAGGGTGTGCGCCAGGCTGAGGCCACGCTGTTTATTTCAGCGCGGCACTGTCAGGCCTGATAAATCGGGTCCCTGGAATAGTTTATAAAGTACTGAATTGATGTGGCCGTTGGTGAGGGAGAGAATTAATGTCACGAAATAGGCCAGCAACCCAGATTGGATGAAAGCTGAGGAAAGCCTTTTATGTCAGCACCGTGTCTGTGCAGGAAATGGTGGCCGCCAGGGTGAGGGCGCTGCGGGGAACAATGTGCCCTGTGATCTCGGGGCCGCAGGGCAGGGAGGGGCCAGGGGCCCGGGAGGCAGCGGGAGGGGCGGGGGCTGCTCATTTATAACCTAAGGCAGGAAGGACACAGGGCGCGTGGCAGGCCCCAGGAGAGGAACGAGGCTGTTTAAGAGGGAGTGGAGGCCTCAGTTCTGCGTGGCTTTGCTTTCCAGCTTCTTGGAAGAGAACAGCATCCCCCAGGCCCCAGGAGTACGGACAGACCTTCCCCATGTCCCCCCGTCCAGGCTGGGCACAGCACAGCCAGCCCATGCCAGCAGAGGGCTGAAAAGAAACAGTTATCCTGGGATACTTACCTCATTAGGTCATTATATAAAAAATAAAACTGATTTTTTTTTTTAGCACTTCTGTAACCAATAATATTTTTGTAAATACTTTGATCACAAGAGGAACAGGAGCTTAGGAAACGTGGTAATTTGTAAGTCCTATTGAAACATTATTCCCATTATGAGTGGCATTTTCCTAAAATTTAAGCTTGGATTCCAATTTCTTTGATCTTGGAAAGGATCATTTTTTTTCAACGTGTCTCTAGAGCTAGTGCAGGGCCTACCGAGGTCTCCCTCCTGGCTTCATTCCTTTAAGAGACTTTTACAAACATTTCCTCTCGATAGACTGAGGCAGATCATCAAACTCAACCCCTCACGTTTTATACCTTCTCATGTCACCATGGTATTAATAAAAAGTGAGCAGTGCTACATTTTTACCCAAACACAGCATCCGGGGAGTCTCAGCCCCTGATGCGACGCTCCTTGTTGGAGAAGTTTCTTTTTCATGGGGGTTTTCACAAATGCCTGTGGGAAAACGGGAGACAGGATTCCCGCTGATGAATAACTTCGGAAACTGTGTGCTAGAAACGTCCATAGACAAACAGCCAGAAATCACTGGAAAATGACATATAACTAAATGTCGACGTATACACTATTCGACACCGGGACAAGGTAGAATTTAGGGTTTCATGGAGGATTCTCTTTTTTGTTTGTTTTGTTTTCTTGTCTTGTTTTGTTTTTATGGAGCAATTTTTAGGATTTGGGAGAATTTTAGGAAAGAAAGAGTCCTAGGTGGCTGGTGCCTCATTTCTCCTAAGATCTAGGGGGATACTCTCGGGAGACACACAGCCAGAGAGGGCCCCTGTGCGCAAAGCCGTGTCTTGTCTCGCTGCTGCGGTTGTGCTTTTTCTCAGAGCAAAGACACCAGGAGGCCAGGATGTCGGGGGTGGAGGATTCCTGATGGAAGATCAGCCCACGGGAGTCTGGATCCGAGTTTTCGTGTATGTGCCTTTCGATGTGCCCAAGGCAGGTCCCCACAAAGGCCCCTGGGGCTGGTCTGTGATTGCAGTGGGGGACGAGTGGGGATTTCGAGACACAGGTGGGAATAAAGGGAGAGTAAGGACAGCGGACATGGGGATGACTAGTGCAGAGCTGTCTAAACGGGGAGTGATCGCGCATCGTCTGTGGGCGCCTTTGTGTGGCCCAACGAGGATAAAACGCGGCAGCGAGGACGGGGCCGTTAAGTGTAACGGACACGCCGTGTCGAGAGCAATAAACCAGCAGACGCACAGGCTCTGAGTGGCGCTTCCAGGAACACACCTGGACTCGCATCCAGTAGCAGTCCCCGGCGCACCAAGGCAGGGAAGGACGGCAGCCTGCTTGGCTCTGAGGAGGGAGCAGAAATATGCTCACTTGGTCTGACAAATTGAATCCCAGCTATGTCTCCATGTATATGGTTTCTACTTTGATTGGATATCAAAGTAGTAGGAGACACACCTCTCCCTCGGGGGAGTTAATAATTGAGAAGAGAGTCCAGATTTGCAGCTATAGGACAACCACAGAACTAGAAAGAAATGCCATATAAGGTAGGTAAGGATTTGGCACGCGGAGGAGTTGAGAAGCCTGAGGAAAGTCCTCTGGCCCTCAAATGTATTCTCTGTGCTAAATAAGAATAAAATCCAAACAGTGTCCCACAGCCAGAAAGGCCAGACACGATGTGGGCACTGCCCCTGTCTCTTGCAGGAAATCTCACCACCCTTGTTCAAACGCTCACTGTGTGGGCACCCTGTCAGTCTTCTCTCTGTTGTTCAGTGTGCTAAGATGCTTCCCACCACAGGGCCTTTGCACATACTTCCATCCATGGGCTTTCATCATTCTTCATCCCCACTCTTTTGGGGGCTTACTTTTTATCTTGGAAATATCATCTTAATATTGTCTCCCAAAGAAGCTGTTCCCCGCCCTCACTGTGTTTCTCAGGCCACCGAGAGAACACATCACTATCTGTAATGATTTTATTCCCTTTACCTGGTTTTTGCTTTTGGCTACAATGTAATATTGATGGGAAAATGTCTATTTTTGATTTTATTTTTTCATCTCTATAAAACTAAGACTGAGAACAATGCCTGAAACATAGTAGCCATTCAGAAAATACCTGAAGTATCACGTCATTCCTCTTGCAAGATATGACACCAGTTAGAGATTCAATTGGCTGCAGAGACATGACTTAAAAGGCACCTGCCAGGGAGCTTCCAGGTACCTTTAGTGCTTCATGACGATTTGGTCCACTCATCATTGCCTTCCTCTAAATGCTTTTTAGGACAGGAAGGTGAAATTAGGACACACAGGAAAAAAAAGTAGAATCGTGTACTTCTTGTAAAGGCCAGGATGGAAAACTACAATAAGACAGCATGAAAGCCTCAGAGACCTCAGGGCAAAGGAGCCAGAACAGGAATGAAAACCAGAAGGTGCCAGGGACTAACGGCGTTTTATTAAAACCTTGCCCGGGAACATTCCTTCTCTCTTCTCTCTTTCCACCTTCTGTGTGATTTTTTATTTTTTTAAGAAGATGAATAACATATTATTTTTATATTTTTTAACATTTAAAATAAGCATGTTTTTATTTTGAAATAAAAATTATATATGTGTACACATATATATATAATGTAAAATAAAACTTATTCTTATGTCTCATCCCCGCAACCTGGTTCCAGTTTTATTCTCCTCTCCCAAGAGCAGTGACTGCTGTTAACAGTTTGGAAGACACACTTTCGAACAATTTTCTTTCCATTTATATGGTTTCTACTGTACTTATCTATCTATTTATATGGTTTCTATTGTATCTATTTTACTGATTTCTGCACTTTTCTTTATTATTTCCTATTGTCTATTTTCTTTGAGTTTATTCTCTTATTCTTTGGGTATATTCTGAAGCTGAATGCTTAACTCACCAATTTGTGCCTTTCCTCTTTTCTATATGAGCAGTTAAGGCTGAATTTTTCCTAAGTAGTGCTTCTGCAGCATACCACGTTTTTTGATATTTTTTATTGCAATCCACTTCTGAGTATTTCTCATTTTAGTTATGATTTCTTCCTTGAGTAATGCAATATTCATAAGTGAGTTTTACAT
Source organism: Avahi laniger (assembly GCA_963575035.1). Classification (NCBI taxonomy): domain Eukaryota; kingdom Metazoa; phylum Chordata; class Mammalia; order Primates; family Indriidae; genus Avahi; species Avahi laniger. The sequence continues at coordinate 28,961 of CAUYSK010030477.1, forward strand.
TTTTGAATTGTTTTGGTTTATATTCAGGCATTTTGTGATTCATTCCTAAATTAATTGCATTGTAGCCAGAGAAGTACAGTAGATCCTTGAACTACACAGGTTTGAACTGCGCAGGTCCACCTGTACATGGATTTCCTTTCACCTCTGCCACTCCTGAGACAGCAAGGCCAACCCCTGCTCTTTCTCCTCCTCCTCAAACTACTCGAGGTGAAGATGATGAAGATGACGACCTTTATGATGATCCACTTTCACTTAATTAATAGTGAATATAGTTTATCTTCCTTATGATTTTCTTAATAACATTTCTTTTTCTTTAGCTTACTTTATTGTAAGAATACAGTATATAATACATGTAATATATATAAAATATGTGCTAATCAACTATTTATGTTATCACTAAGGCTTCTGGTCAGCAGCAGGTGATTAGTGGTTAAGTTTTGGGGGAGTCAAAAGTTACATATGGATTTTTGACTGTGCGGTGGTGAGTGTGCCAACCTCTGTGTTGTTCGAGGGTGGACTATAATTTGTGCTCTTTGCTATGTTAACACTTGCTGTGTGCCAATTTCCACATGTGCACAAAAGGCCTATTGCCATCCTGAAGGTGGGTTTTCAGCCTCTGTTTGCACTTCTGTCGGGTTTTCCTTTGTATATTCTGACATTTCCAGTTGTATACACATTGGACTTGTTAGCACTTCTTTGTGGGTTCAACCCCCACCACTACTTACAGAGAAGCAGAAGGAAGTAGCAGTTCTGAATATGCGCTCTGAAGACAACCGTTCCAGCCACGTAACTTCGGGTGAAGTATCAGACCATTCAGTATCGACGTTTCTTCATTCACAAAATATCTTGTCCAGGGTAACATTCCGAGATTCTTCCATGTTACTGAGTGAAGTACTTTGCTCCTTTTAAAAAAATCATAGAGTAGTATTCAATTGTATAAATATACTACAATTCAATCTTTTCTTGATAGATACTTGTACTATTTCTAGCTTTTTATTATCAGGAATGAAGGTGCGGTGAACGTTCTTCTCCAGGTCTTTTTGTGGACATGTGTTTTAGCTCCTCTTGGGTACACAGCTAACAGTGGAACTTCTGATTAATTTAGTACGTATATGCATAACTACCTGAGAAACTGCCGAACTGTTTTGCAGAGCATCATTTCACACCTTTACCAGAAGTGCATGAATGACACTTCCTGTCTAAGTTTTTAATTGTAGCCATTCTAATGCTGCATTTATGGTTATAATTTGCACTTGACTAATGATTAGTAATGTTGATCATCTTCGAATATGCTTATTCACCACCAAAATAACTCTTGTGAAGTATCTCTCTGTTGAAGGCTTTTGCTCATCAAAATATGGCCGGAGGTGGGGGTCTAGTTTCATTCTTCTGCATGTGGATATCCAGTTTTCCCAGCACCATTTATTGAAGAGACTGTCCCTTCCCCGCTATATGTTCTTGCCAACTTTGTGGAAGATAAGTTCACTATAGATGTGTGGATTTATTTATGGATTGTCTACTCTGTTCCTCTGGTCTACGTGTCTGTTTTTATGCTGTTTTGGTTACTACAGCTCTGTAGTGTAATGTGAAGTCAGGTAATGCTGTTCCTTCAGTTTTGTTCTTTTTGCTTTAATTGCAGTGCCTCGTAACATTAGTCAGGAAGTGTTCCATTTTCATCTACTCTCTGAAAGAGTTTAATAGGATTGGAAGGATTTCTTCCTCAAATATTTAATAGAATTTACAAGTGAAGCCATGCAGGCCTGGAGTATTTTTTTGTAAAAAAGGTGTTTAATTACAAAGTCAGTTTCTTTACTAGGTGTACATTTTCTATTTCATCATGAGATAGTTTTGGTTGTGCCTTTCAAGGAATTTGTCCCTATTATCTAAGTTGTCAATTTACTACATAAACATGTTTGTAATATCACCTTATTATTTTAAAAATATATGTGGAATTCAATGTTTCTTCTTTCACTCCTGATATTGGTGATTTGTGGCTTGTCTTTTTCTTTTCAAGGGATCAATTTTTATTTTCACTGATTTTTATCCATATCATTTGTTTTATTTTGTATTGATATAAGTTTAAGAGGTGCAGTTTTGTTACGAGAATATATTGCATAGTGGCAAAATGTGGGCTTTTGGTGTATTCATCACCTGAGCAGCATACCTTGCAGCATTACGTGATTTTTCTTCATCCACCTCCTTCCACCCCCTCACTTTTCTGAGTCTCCAACAACTACCATTCCACACTGGTGGCCATGTGTACACATTGTGTACAAGTGAACTCATGCACTCACAAGTGAACACATGCAGTATTTGTCTTTCTGTTCTTGAGTTGTTTCACTGAAAATAATAACCTACAGTTTCATCTATGTTGCTGCAAAAGACATGATTTCACTTTTTATAGCTGAATAGTATTCCACTGTGTATATGTACCACATTTTCTTTATCGATTCATTCATCGATGGACACTTAGGTTGATTCCACATCTTTGCTATTGTGAATAATGCTGTGATAAACATATGAGTGCAGGTGTCTTTTTGATACAATGGTTTCTTTTCTTTTGGGGAGATGCCTAGTAGTGGGATTACTATCAAATGGTAGTTCTACTTTTAGTTCTTTGAGAAATCTCCATACTGTTTTCCATAGAAATTGTAATCTACATTCCTGCCAACCATGTATAAGTGTTCCCTTTTCTCTGTATCCTCATCAACTTCTATTATTTTTTTTCTTTTTAATAATGGCCATTCTGACTGGTATAAGATGATATCTTCCCATGTGCAACTGAAAAGAATATATATTCTTCAATTGCTACAAAGCAGTATTTATAAATTTTAATTATTTTAAGTTGATTAATAGTGTTGCTTATATACTCATAAAGTTTAAAATTATTTATATCCTTACTGATACATAGTTCACTTCCTCTATCAGTTATTGATAAAGGAGTGATAAAATGTCTAATTGTAACCATGGACTGATGTATTTCTCCCCTGAGTTCTGTTAGTTTTTGCTTAATGCATTGAAATGTTGCTACTGGATACACAAACACTTAGGATTATTATATGTTCTCAATGAGTTGGCCCTTTTATCATTATAAAATATGCCATTTTTATCTCTGGTAACAATCTTTGTCTTCAAGTTCACTATTCTTTAGTTTTCTGTATTCTACCTATTGTGAAGCCTGACCAGTAATTATTTTCTTTCAGATAATGATTTTTTTAGTTTTATTTTTCCTTTTGGTTGTTTTTATAGTTTTCATTTCTCTACTGAGATTCTCTATCCTTCCATTTAAATTCTAAGTAGAACGTAATAACTGTTTTACAATAACATTTCTGACATAACTGGGTTTGTCTCTACTTGCTGTTTTTCTTTGTGGCTGTGGGTCAGTTTTTCCTGCTTACCTGGGAATTTTTGGTGGACAAAGACAATGTGGAAGCTACACTTTTAAGAGACTCTGGAGTTTTGTGCTTCCCTTTGGAGAATGATTTGTTGCAAAAAGCAGTTCATTTATGGATGGATCCTTCATTCTTTAGAGGCTTGTTTTTGTTTTGTTTCTGTTTGCTAAGACGGGTCTGGTGCGGCCCTCCCCCTGTGACGTGGCCTGTCTCTGGTTTCAGCCCAGTGCTCCGGTGTTAGGGGTGTCTCCGCTCTGGCTGGCGGGAACCCTGCCGATGGCGTTAGAAGCTCCATCCATCTCTCGGCTCCACAGGGGCTGCTCCCGCCGGGCTGCACAGGCCCCTCCCAGCACGTGTGTGCATGTGGCCCAGTGTGCTGCAAAGGCTCAAGGGGCTCCATGACTGTTTTCAGAGATTCTCTCTATTCAGCCCTTTTCTTTCTAATGCCACGCCCCATAAATTCCGGTTTCCTCAGAAATCCCCAAACTCAGTCTCTGCCTCCTCAGCCCAGCGAGGTGTCCATGTCAAGCTGCAGACTGTCTTATGGTTGTTAATATCATGAGAGGCTGGTCCTGCACGTTACTCCCAAATGTCTTTTTTATTTTGTTTTTATGTTTATGCTTTTCGCATCCTATATTTAGCTAGACCACATAATTCTGTTATATTTATATTCTTTTAATGCTTAATCATGACATTTAAACATGCATCTTTAAACACGTGTAAAAGTGGGCACCAACGCACCCAGGGTCACGCGTGGAATGGAGTGAGGTTTATTGGGTGAAGGCACAGTGGGGAAGGAGCAGAGCCCACCGTCCCTCCTTCCTCCCCAACGAGAGAGCGGGTCTTGGGTCCAACACAGCTGACACAGAAAGACTCCCGGGAGAGGGACCCCGAGCTCCTCATGCAAGTGCGGACGGGTCAGTAAATCACTCATGTGATCGTGGAACAATACGACCACCCTGACTCCTGCACAGCCCCAGTGAGAACTGGGAGATTTTGAGTAAGCTAGAATGGAGAAGTTGTGGTCAGGATTAGGAAATCATGTTGAAGACAAAAATGACTATGGATAGAGAGCAATTTACACTGAATTGAGAAGAGGTACTTGGACACCTCAGTGGAACAGGGTCGCTGGAAAATGCCTTTCTAAGTCATATGAAAATATTTGTGGATACTTAGAAATGAACATGTCAGAATATAGAGGTTCTTGTTTAGGACAGATTTCTTTAAAAAATAGCTCATAGGCGTGTAGACATGAAAATTTGGAGGGTTATGACACACGTTTTGGCAAGATTCCTGAAATTTCACAAATCTAATGAGTTGGAAAAATATGTCTACATTTGGAATGGAATCAATATATGAGAAGAAATAACATATAAATATATGTGTTTTTGTCTTTGTATATACAGCTACCTATACATATACAGATAAACGCATATGCATACACATATACACATGCACATGTTCACATAACTGCTTGATACTAATCCTTGTGTGAATAAATAATAGGTTTTATGAATTAAGGTAAGAATGTGGCTAGTACAGAAATTGGAGATATGACAATGGCAAGTTTAGATTTAATGTCCAAATTGGCTGAAAGTAGACAAACCTCAAAGATTCTGATTGACAAGACCTCACAACCAGCCTAATTTATTTTCATAGGTATTAGGATTATCTTGCCTAAGTTTTCATTTCACACAAACACAATGGTTCTGTAGCGGTGCAGAAACAAAGTTAACTTCAAAACCCCTCAACTGGTTTGCTCTCAGTAAAAATGTTAGCGGGGTTTAGACATTTTCCTAAAATTCCACACATGGGAGAGATACAAAGACATGTATGTATTGTTTAAAGTTAATAAAAGAAAAAATTGGGGGAAGGAGAGATTTGGGGGTTTAGATCCTTCTAGGTCTGGAGTTGGAGCCTCCACTGTGGATCATTCGCTCTCTGGGAGTTTGGCTGTGGCCTCCGCAAGCTTCCAGCTATTTCCTTACCATGGCGTGTTACCAAGATAACACGAACAGCTCATTTACTCCAGAGCATACCATTTAAATCACACAGAGGATTAAAAGGATCTAAGATGAGTTACATAATACTTTTCGCTTTCTGCCTACACCACGCTGTCCTTGCCACATGATCGTTTACTGACCTGACGGCATCACAGGGCCTGTTAAGATTTCAGCCCTGGCTACACGTCTTCCTGGCTAGCGGCGTCCCTGCCCCTCCTCCCCCACCCAAACAACGCAAGCTGGAGATGCTCAGGCCTCAGTTCCCTTTTCTACTTCACCCTCACACGTTCATTTTCGGTTAGCTAATAAATTCCCACGGGATTAGAAATACCTATTCACCAACTCCCCCAAACTACAATCACATCCAGCCTCCCCTGACCCAAGCCTGTCCACGCAGCCGCCTACCTGGGGATTTTAATACATACGTATTAAAATCAACTCACTCAAATCCACACCATGGGCTCCTCTCGCCCTCCCTGTCCTTCCTTTCTTCATCTTAATAAATGGCTTCTGCATGCACAGTCTCTTGTGCCACACATTTGGCATTTTTCCTGAAATATCCATCTTTGTCACCATGCTCATAAAAAATGTGTGTTTTTCTCACTTCAGAATTTGTCTGGAATCCTCTGTTTTCACTTGAGTCTCAGCCACGCTGCCTCTCCTGCCTTTTTTCTGTTCCTGGCCCACGCAGGACTTTTGAACATGCTACTTCCTTTCTCTGAAATACTCTTCTGGCTTCTCCATTGGGAGGGAGAGGCTGGAACGTTTTGTTTTTAATTTAGCAAGCCACACTTCAGACAGACGCAGAAAAGAGTGACAGTGAACACTCCTGGCATCCCTGGTCGGTGTAAGAGCAGACACACCGAGTCCCTGCCTCACCTGCCTGATGCATGCACCCTCTCGCCTTTAGGTGACAACTCTCCTGGTGACAGTATTAATCATTCCATTGATTTCTTCATGTTTTCGCCACATACTCATCCCTAGGCCAGAAATTGCTTAGTTTTGCCTGGTTTTGGACTGTATGGAAATAGAATATGCTGCGTATATTTTTCTGTGACTTGCTTCTTTTAGGCAACATTTTGTTTTTGAGATGCATCCATGTTTACGTATAGTTACATTAATAGTTCATTTATTTTCATTGCTCTTTTCTGTTCCATTGTGCAGTGATACTGTAATTAATCTGCCCAGTCTACTATTAATGGATATTCATTGTCTCCTCACTTTTCTGGCCTGTTTTGAACAATGCTATTTATGAATATATTTGTGTACGTCTCCTAGGGTTATATCCTGGGATGAAACACAAAATGATGATCACCAAGGGAAGGGAAAGTCAATGCGTGCTGCTGGATCATTCAGAATGCGTGTGTGTGTGCATGCATGTGTGGCTGTGATTGTGCATGTGTGTGTGTGTATGTGTGTGTCTGTGTGTGTGTGTGTGTGTGTGTGTGTTGGGCAGGGGTGGGGGAACAGGTGTTGTCAGAGAAGATGATGGTGGTGGCCATACCATAGAGGGTCTTACAGGCCATTCTAAGGAGTTTGAATTTTAGCTTGAAGTAGTCTGGCACCTGAAAAAGTGCTCTAGGCTGGGTGTATAGACTTAAGAGTCACCAATGTGCAGACAGAATCGAAGTCCTGGCTCCAGATAATCTCCTAGGGATGGTCTATAGAGAAGGAAGGAAGCAGATTGGTCCATTTGCAGTTGATACCATGAGCATCTCTTGTGAAGACTCAAGTCCACTGCACTTCCAGTGTGCATGGACAGAGAAAGGAGCAGTGATTTTATATTTTCAAATGGGCTTTCTCACCATAAATACAATTATAAAACTAATAATGGTGATTTCCAACCGCACCATGTAGAAATAAAATAGGAACCAAAATATGTCCTTAAAATGTATAAATATATCTGGAGAATAATAAAAAACCTTAAGAGTTATTATCTCTGATTATTAAGCTGCTATTTTGACTTTAAAATATTTAATGAGAATTTCTCACATCATTAATTAGTTTTATAAAATTTCTTTTTGAAAGGCTATTTATATTTCAGTGTATGAATGAGCCCTCATTTATTTAAACAATTTGCCTATTGTTAAACAGGAATTGTATAAGTAATTTTTGTAGGGTTATTTTTGATTTTTGTCACAAAATTCAGTTGTAAATTCAGTTTTTTAGATCTCTTGCTTTTTCTTTAAGAAAGATTTCTGGAAGTGAAATTTCTGGCTCCATGGATATAAATGTGGGGACTTTTGTGCGCATGTTGCTGATGCCACTCCAGAAAGCTGGTCCCAGCTGAACCCCCGTTCCCAGGCAGGAGTGTGTGGATCTGGACTGGCTGGAGTGGAGAGCTCCACAGGCGTCCTCTCTGGCCAGGACCTGGGTTCCTGGAAAAGTCTGGAGGTCTTATTGTGCCCCTAGCCACTGTTCTGTCTGCTCCGATGTCACTGTGCTCCAGAGAGGGCTGGTGGAATTAGGTTCCTAGTGCTTGTGGCTCGGTGGAGAAGGAAGCCCAAGCCTTGGGCAGGAGAGAAGGAAGAATCCAAAATGCGAGGAAAAGACAGGTACCAAGAAAGCTCTTGGGGGAAAATGTGCACTTGCCTTTTTGGTATTCTGTGCTATTTCTTCTATTTAAACATACTAAAAATTTTTTGCAAAGTGCAGAGTGATATGCCACCTTTTTAGAAAATTCTAGGGTACAGTGGAAATTGAAAATAAAAATACGCTTTGAGAACTCGACACAGTAGATGAGATGTGGATCATTTAGACCCTGAAAATGATTTCCAAATACACATTGGTCTTGAGATGTTCATGTCTGGATGTTTGCAAAATTTAAAACATATTAGCATGTGTTTCTTCCCCGGGAGAATGACATTTCATAGAGATATTGTTAAGTGATTTTTCCAGGAATAACCCAGTCTAAGTAGCTCTCAAAATATCTTGTTCAATTGTGGTTTGAGCTTCAATATAATTGTTACAAGGACACTTGAACTTCAAACTATTTGTCCTGAATCCTTGTTTGAATGAAAAGTTTAATCGATGTGTTGCTTGAGTTCCACTGGCCCACGCATACACCCAAGAGGCAAAGTTGAAAACAAACAGGACAAATCTTATTAAGAAAAGCTATATTTTAGTGCTAGATATTAAAAAAGAAAGAGAAAAAAAAAAGGAAATAGAAATAGCTGTTGGCCTAAATGTGGTAGTAAAGTTTGCTAGCAAATGGTGCTCTGCAGAAAGTGTTCATAAGGAATTGATGAGGCTGGCAGGTTGTGGTTTGCAAATCACTGTCTGTTTAACCTTAAGAGCTATGACTCACCCTCTCATTAGAATAGTAAATTAAGAGGTTCACAGGGACAGCTCAGTTTGGCTTAGTTTAAGTCCTTTCTCAGAAAATGTGAAGATTAATATGATATAGAAATCAATATTTTTCAGCTACAGAGCATCTCACGTCTGGCACACTCCTTCCTGCCTCCTTTTTGCTCTGGACATCCCGATTCTATTCCTATAATCCTTAAATCCTCAGCTTATTCCCATCACCATAGAAACACCTGCTGGTGTGATGGTTTTGATCAGTCGTAGGCTCATCCTCTACAGCTTCCGCCGGCCAAACTCTTCTCAGCTTCCGCCCCTGCGACTGCAGGCAGCGGGGCAGAGGTGGGAAGCCGGCTGCACAAAGCTTTCTCCACTCCCATTATCCCACTGTCTCCTTAGGGAGAAAAGCGCCTCTGATGTTTTCTTCTTTTGTGTCTTGGCAAGTGCTTAAGTGCTAACGGGAAGAGTCACTTTTGAAATACCTTACATAAATTTGGCCAGATCTCAATCTAGATATCGACCTACCTACCCACCTTCCCTCTCTCTCTCTCTCTCTTCAAAGTAAAGGAGTGCTCTCATTATTATTTTTTCAATTTTATTTTACTGTGGCAAAATACCCATAACATAAAATTTGCCATCTTAATAATTTTTAAGTGTACAGCAGTGTTTAGGAGAGTCGCGTTGTTGTAAAACAGACCCACAGAACTTTTCATGATATAAAACCGAAACTCTATATCCATTGAACAATAATTCTCCATTCCCCCTCCCCACAGACTCTGGCAACCACCATTCTACTTCCTTTTTTTAAATGTTTTATATTTATTTATTTCCCTCTACTTTCTGTCTTTATGATTGTGACTACTCTGGAAACCTCACATAAGTGGAATCACACAGTATTTGTCTTCTTGTGACTGGTTGACATCACTTAGCGTAATGTGCTCAGGTTCATCCGTGTTGTAGTACATGTCAGAATTTCCTTCCTTTTTAAGGCTGAATAAAATCCTGTTGAGTGTGTATATACCACATTTTGATCATCCATTTATCTGGTGATAGACACTTGTGTTGCTTCAACAGTTTGGCAATTGAGAATAATGTTATGAATGTGGGTGTACAAAAGTTTTTTCACTCCCTTCTTTCAGTTCTTTTGGATACATACTCGGAAGTTGACCTGCTGGACCATAGCACAATTCTGTTTTTAATTTTTGATGAATCTCAATGCTGTTTTTTCCAGTGGCTATACTGTTTCACATTCACACCAACAGTGCATAAGGGCTCCAAGGATATGATCTGAAAATATTTCTTCTCATCTGCATGCTGTCTTTTCACTTTGATGATACTGTTTTCTATGTATAAAATTTTAAAATTTTCAAATCCCATTTGTCTATTTTGATTTTCACTGTCTGTGGTTTTGGTGTCATATCCAAGAAATTATTCCCAAATCTAATGTCAGGAAGGCTTTGCCCTATGTCTTCTGATAAGAGTTTTATAGTGTTAGGTCTTACATTTAGGTCTTTGATACATTTTTAGTTAATTTTTATACATGGTACCAGGTAATGGTCCAACTTCATTCTCTTGCATGTGGATATCTGGTTTTCTCAGCACCATTTGTTGAAAATACCATCCTTCCCCCTTTGATCTTGGCACCCTTGTCAAAAATCATTTGACTGTACGTGCAAGGACTTATTTCTGTCCCTTAATTCTGTTCTGTTGGTCTTTATGTTTCTCTTTATGCCAGTGCCACATTATTTTGATTACTGTAGGTTTGTAGTAAGTTTTGAAATCTGGAGCTGTGAGTCCTCTAGCAGTATTCTTCTTTTCCACAGTTGTTTTAGCTATTCAGGGTTCCTTGAAATTCAATATGAATTTCAGGATTTTTTTTTTTTTCCGTAACAAGTGTCATTGAGATTTTGATAGTATTGCATTAAACCTGTAGATAACTTTGGGTAGTACTGATAGATTTACAATATTAAATCTTCCAATCCATCAACATGGAATGTATTTCTGTTTATTTATGTTCCTTCAAATTTATTTTAGAAATATTCTATAGTTTTGATTATACGAGTCTTTTACCTTTTTGGTTAAATTAACTTCTGAGTATTTTCTTCTTTTTCATGCTATTGTGAATGAAAATGTTTTAAGATCTCTTTTTCAGATTGTTCATTTTTAGAATATATAAATTAAACTGATTTTTTCATCTTGACTTTATATCTTATTACTTTGTTGATTTCATTCATTATCTCTAACAGATTCCCTACCCCCCCAAGGAATCGTTAGGGCTTTCCACAGTTAAGATCATATCATCTGTTGAAAAGAGATTATTTTACTTTTTTCTTTCCAACTTGTATGCCTTTGATTTATTTTTCTTGCTTAATTGCTTTGGCTAGCACTTCCAGTTCTATGTTGACTAGAAGTGGTAAAAATGGGCATCCTTTTTGTGTTCTCAATCTTAGAGGAAAATATTTTCAGATGTTTTCTGTGAGTTTTTTGTAGATGGCTTTTATTATGCTGAGGTAGATTCTTTTTATCTGTAGCTTGTTGAGTGTTTTTATTATGAAAGGGTGTTAAATTCTGTCAAATGCTTTTTCCGCATCAATTGAGATAATTATATGTTTTCTTTTCTTCATTTTGTAAATGTGCTGTATGACTTGTTACCTTGATTGATTTTCATATGAGGAACCATCTTCGCATTCCAGGACTAAAGTCTTACTTGATCATGATGTATAATCCTTTATATATGCTGCTGAATTCCATCAGCTAGTATTTTGCAGTGCAAATGTTGTCAGGTGGGGAGACAGATTCCTGGTGCTTCCTGCTCTGCCACTGTCCCCTCCTTATTCTTACATCTCTTACTTTACAGTTTCCGCTGTCCTAAGAATACTTCTGGGTATAGAGAAAATAATCAAGGTTGGGGAAAACTTTTTTTTTAATGGTTTTAGCCAAGACCTTTGTAAACGTGCACATTCATGTGTGTTGCATCAACGGTAATTATAGAATGTAGAGATGGGGAGGTATGCCTTCAGCTTTTAATCTCAGCTCCGGTTCCTAGAAATACATATTATGTATTTCTGGAAATTCTGAAATATATTCAACAAGTCTGAAATATGTGAAGATTAAACATAAATATCAAAGGAGAAAGGAAAACTACATAGATGCAATGACTCCGTTTGGTCATTAAATTGATTTCGTCATTTCAGTCACTGTAACGATTGATGAGGATTGTGGCGGGATTGATTCAGCTGCAGCAAATGGTATTGATCATTGCCATAGCAAAAGAGATAAGACCCTTGGGTCACAGTGCAAAATGAAGTGCAGATTTGCCAATTATTCCCTTAATTTGATCCAACCACAGTTGTCATTGTTTCTCTTTATGTCAGTATTGTCAGTTCTCTCCTTGGGATGAAGTATTTTCAATGCTTGCCCTAAAAGGCTTATAAACTCAGCCTGATTTTTCTTACAAAATATGTCTCACACTTCGAGACCATTGCCGGCCAATTTGAATTGGACAAAGTGGTGAAGTGATAATGACAATCGTGTGATGACCAGAAGTTTAATAATTATGCCCACGAAAAGAACAATTATGCCTAAGAAGGGAAAAAATTTTGAAAAGTATCCAAAAGGGCATAGAAAAAAATTCATGAGGACTGTTAAATAGCATATTCTCTTAGACAAAATATCTTTTTCTGAAAAACTATATTGTTTTCATTAAAAGAAACAAATAGAATTCATCATACTAAATAGCTTGATCAGATAATTTTTAACCAAACAGTGTAAATGTGTGAATCAGTCATATTAATTGGAGAAGAAGGGAGGGACATGATTGTTTTAAGTCCTGTTTTCGGTTAACTTCTGCTTAGCTAATCGGATTGCTCAGGCAGTACCCACGCTGGCTGTTAACATGGCCAACCACCAGCACCACATCTCTGCCTAGTGTTTCTTCTCTCTACTAAATATATCCTAATTTGACTAAGCAAAAATTCCTTGACCAGAATTTCCAAGGAACAAGTCATATTAAAGACTGTAAATTTTTTTCCTCCCATGTAATTAAATATCACAGCTAAAGCTATTTAAAAGGCATAACGGCCTCAGTAAAATATTTATTTCTTAATGTAGTTCTATCCACATGCTAACAAAACAAAGACAAAAAAAAAAATCAAAAACAAAACAAAACAAAAAGCCCACAGGGTTTTGTTGATGTTCTAGTATTAGCTCTTGATTTTCAGACTGGGTGGGATGATAATATGAATTTATGACCAAAGTTCCCTGGTTAAATTAGAAAATAAATACCATTTCCTACATGCCAACACATTTGGAGATGGATTTCATATCTGGTTCAATCTGTACCTATTTGTGTGACTTGAAAAGCACAAATTTATCAATTTACCATGAATTGTTTCTATTTACCCCAAAATGTCTTTCCAACCAAACTGCCCAAAATTCTCATCAGTAGTATCACCATGGTCGGTCACAATAATTTATGTAGTTGATAAATATTAAAATGCAAATATTAATCAAGATGGAAGAATCCATTAACTAGTTATATGGAACTTGATTCATTTATCAGATTAGAGATTAGAGAGTAGGATGCGAGGAAATGAAAAACATCTTTGCTTCTCCAGGGAGGAACAGAGAGGAGAAGGTTGGTTCAGGGCACCAGAGAGCCTGCAGCAAGATGGGCATGTGTGCACATGTGTGTGCCAACGGCAGTGGGCTGATCCAAATCTCACAGGTTTTCATTTTTCTGAAGAACCAGACTCATCCATTACTTCTACTCGCTGGGTGTTTGTGGGGCATGGGGTGAGTCCAAATTTTAGTAACCCAATAAGTCCAAATTTTAGTAACCCTTCACACAGGCTCTATGGGGCAGGCAAACTTTTCCAATAGTCCTGATTTTTTTTTTCTTTTCTTCAGGGACATGAATTTGACCTGATTTTTTCCCTGGGTCTTAAAGGAAATCCTATCAGTACCTTGAGGGGAACTGCACACACTGGGTCAGCATTCCATACCCTGAAAGGCCCAGCTGGGTGATGCTCCTATGGAGGGATCAGTCACAAAACCAATTTAGAGGCTGCAAAGTAGATCTGCGCTGGGGCTTCCTGTTGACGCGTACTGTGGCAATCACCTATATTGGCCATACAGAATTATTCACATCTCGTTCTCTCAATGGAAGTTGGTGGATACCGACCCTTGAGGCCTCCCAGAGATCCTACTGCTTCCCAAACACAAGCCTTTCCCGAGCCCACTCAGCTAAGGAGGCTCGAAATGAAAAGGCTGATGGTTGAAGCTAACACCACAAACTGAATTTCAAACACCTAATAAGATCCTGAAAATTACCTCAAGCTTTCAAATGTCACATACTGCAAAAATACAAATTAGGCCGCAAATGCAGCCCAGCCACGATTAACACCGCGATACGTTCAAATAGTCAGGTTCTCCTCTGCGGAGTCTATTGACGGAGATTATTAGGAGCCATCGTTCACTAATCGTTATGTGACAGCTATTTCTGTCGCATTGATCTGCTCGGCCTTGCCCGTTCTGTCGGTGTTGCTCACGTGTTCTGAGAAGGTGATGTTTTCCCCACACAGAGGGAGCCCTTCCCAGACCTCTGACTGATGTCACCCTTTGCTGGTCACCGTCACCTGCACTCAGCTGGGCTTCCCCGTACATCAGGGAGCAGGGAAAATAAAACTGGATGGCTTTCACTTCCAATCACGTCTTGTCTAACCTCGCCCCGGCCAAGGCGTTATCAGGAAATAATGGATTTTTATCTGTGAAAGTGAAATAGGAACTTTGAGATTTTCAAATTTAAAAATGTTCTCCTGCATTTTATGTGGTAAAGGGAAGGCTTTCTTTGATGGAAAGAGGAAAGTTTCATTTTATTCTCATGTAAAAGAGCTCTTTCAAGATAGAAAATCCAGTTAGTTTTTATCTTAAGAAGGCAGCGCTCACTGTGCATGGAGGTTTTGTAAGAAAAGTCAAAAAGTCAAATATACAGTCCTAAATGTGTGGTTTTGGAAGGATGGGGGTCATGGCATCTCTTGCCCATGCAGAGCACCCAGGTCCCTTGCAGATGCACCCCAGAATTTTCTGTGTGGACTGCACTGAGCAGGAGGTGTGGTTCTCAGACCCGAGCTCTGCCTGTTTTAACACTACGTCCTCATTCATGGCTCTCACTGAGGGTCCCTGGGGAAGCACAAACATCTTTAAATGTGGACATCTCTTTTTCTGATTTTTTTTCTTACAACAACTCTCCCCTGAGATTAAACCCTTTTCTATGCCTCTAAATTCACTCCATGCAGAGCGAATGCTCCTTGGTTAGTGGCCAGTCCTGTTTCTCACTGTTCACGGAGGCCAGCATCCCGCACTTCCAGCAGGCTCCTACCTAGGGAGCCGCTGGAGCCGTGGCAGTGAGGCTAGAATCTCTCAGGGTGTCGTTGTGGCTCCCCCTGTAGGTAACTAATCAAACCCAAACTTACTAACGTGGCGTTCCAAATCCTCAAGGCTTATACTCAAGCCGCCCATCCGGACATGCCCTGTGAGCCAGCCACTCCGAACACCTGGACTTCCTACCTTCCTGCTGCTGAAGTTCTAACCCTCTCCAGGGAAAGCCGTGTGTGCAATCCCCACATTTCAAAGTTTACCTGTCACTTGAGCCACAACCAGCTATCTCAGGATCTCAGCAATATCCTGATTTTTCTCATTCGCACAGCACATCTTACCTGTTACACGTACAGTATGTGTTTACTTGCACATCTTCTCGAGAACAGAGACCACGGCTTGGGTCACGTGTCCTTCAGGGCCTGCTTACTGCCTTGTAAGTGTTAACTGCCAAACGCTATTTTGAGTATGATTCATTATTAACAATTGGGAGAATACAAAAAAACTAAAGGCAAAAATATTACACTATTACCAATTACTCCATCATCTTTCTATAACCGTGAGAGCCACTGTTAATTGTTTGGTTTCTATTCCTCCCCCCTTTGGTGGCATATACATGGATATATTAATATTTTACTATATTAGAGATAACTAAGTATAACATATACTGTCTTTTAGGGATTATTATTATTATGCTGACTTCATAAAATTTGAAAAATACATTAAAATCTAGAAAAGAACATTCAAATTAAGCAGAATTGTACTTATCAGAAAAGAAGCCTCTTAGTGTTTCAGTGTAGCTCTTTCGTACATAATACCACGTAGTAGTATCAACACCAACGTAACAGCTAACACAGAGAAAGGGACGAGTCTGGAATGGCAGAGGTATGAGAAGAGGCTTCTACTACAACATGTATTCTATTTTCTCCAGTTGAAAATGTGATTTAGAACGATTACGCGACTTCTTTGTCAATGAGAGCAGCCGGTAAGATGCTCTTTGTGTATCCACATTGGTGTGGAGAGACACCGTTGCCACGTCTTTGCACCTCTGAGTCACTAATCTTCCCAGTGAAGTGATACAGTGAGGTCAGTAACTTAGCTGTGGTTACAAAATGCTGCAAGGAAACAGTACTAGCCATTGTTTTAGGTGAGCTTGAAACATGGCAAGGCCTTATGTGGGTACCACCAGGCAAAGAAAGGTGAATGCACTTTTCTTAGAAACCAGCAGGCAGCAGGGCCAGAGCAGTGGGTCTCTCCAAGCCATGCAGGGACCCCAGGCCACCAAGGCCCCCGAAAGCCCAGAATTCCTGGAGTGCTGACGGCGTGCCCCGTGCTCACACTACCTATAAGCTCCAGCTGTAACGTATCACCCATTTTGGAGGATGACCAAAATATATTTTCATGAAGCATATGTAGACGGAATATTCCTGCAATTTCACATGTCTGGGAATAATACTCTGTTTCATTCATTTTGAAATATAACTTGATTGGATTATACAATTCTTAGGTCTCCAACATACCTTTCTGATGATATGCTATTTCATTGCTTCTTGCATTTAGTATTGCAGAGAAGTTTAAGTTAGCTTGATTTTACTCCTTTCATAAAAATCTCCAAAAAAGCTGTTGCTGTAGAATGCTCATTTATAGTTGCAGGAACAAGAAATATGTGTTTTTTTGGAAAGATAAGTCATAAGTTTATACAAATACAGTTGATTCACACCGAAAATTAGAAGGCTTTCCTCCGACTTCTTTGACTTGGTATTGTTTCTTCCTAATGGCATTAACGTAATTACTCATTTGTTTATCCGAAGAGTTTTTAAATAACATTCTAACTAGTCTCCAAATAACGCTACTATGGGTATTGCCGGTCAGGATCCTGAATGAACCTCATGAATTCTTCGTGGTTCTTTGTGTGCTGTTATCATGCCAGGGATGTGCAGTTAGAATACTGCGTTGTGAGGTCAGTGGCAGTGCCTCTCTTCGAAGTTAAACTTACTACCTGAAATACATTGCTCAATTGTTTCAATCTGTGTTCGATTTTTTAAGATATTGCTTAAGCGTATTTTTCCTTTATTTGATTTAATTTGATTTTTTAAAATCATGTAACATTTTTACATGTTTCCATATTCAACATTATAAACCAAGATAAATCTAGTTTCCTTCCCATTCTTACCTTCCCTCCCCCGGAGGCAATCCTTTTAAGTTAATTTCTAGGTTTTTTTTTTTTCTTCTGATTATTGCTTCTTTTGTAAAGAAATTAACTACTTTGTGGCAAACAACAAGAGCTCAATGATGGTTAGTTGCTCTCACTCCTTTACTTATTGTACAGATGAGTCCACAGAGGCCCGCGAAGGTGGAGTCATTGTCCCAGACCTGTGGTGGTCCAGCCAGTGTCCAGGTGGTGCCCTGCTTCTGGACACCACATCCAGACCTTCCCCTGGGTGCAAGTCTCTGCTCCCTGGCCGGGCAGGTGCTGTTGACTCTCTTGTTCCTGGTGGCCTCGGGCCATGGTCTCTCTGATCACAGTAATCCAGTATTTCCTCTTTAGGTTCACATGCAAACCTACATGATTTCTATGACAAGTAATGAGTGGGTGAACATTTCCTGTAACATTGTATTTCACATATATTTGATATGTAGAAATAGAGAGTGGAAATTGCTCTGAACTAAGTTCAAACCTGAAAATTGGTCATTTTTGACAGTTGAGTTAACTTCAGCTCACCGCTTTGGTTAATAAATCGTCTTCAACTCTTGACAGACAGGAGAAAGCCGCCGTTGTACCACATAACAACCTTTGGTAATTGCGTTTTCCTACCTGCTGTAACTCTGCTCTCCCTAGTCAGCGAAGAAAAGATAATACGTGATACTGCTTTTCCCATCTTTCCGCAGGGCAAGGTGACCTTTTATGACATGATCTTCAAATTAATTTCATAGTCAGATGGCAGAGTCACAAAGGCTTTTAATCTCTATCTCTTCCTTTGTTTTTTCCTATTTTATTCCCTTTTCTCTTTCTTGAAATTAAGGTATAACAGTAGTCCATGTTTGTAATTAATAAATAGCATTTTTCTGCAAAACATTCTAACCCATTCATTTGTACCTGAGGAAATTTAGCCCTAGATTCTTACAGTGTATTTCCAACCCATGTGAATTTTAAAGAGTAAGTATAAAGATGGCGCCATTGGTTTGATGTTACAACTCAATCACACACACAGAACTTGCTCCACGTCTGAGTCCTTCCTCTCTGCCATTCTCGTCTTCCTCATGCCCAGCCTACCCCGAGAGACCTGCCTTCTAATTATGTTTCCATACGCCGTAACATTTGCATTGATTATTCTCCTATTACCACTTCTTTCAGTCTTCTGTTTCACTTTGCCCTCCCCGCACCCTCCACCCCATGATTCTAACTTTAATTAATTTGAGAGTACGGACTTGAATTTATGTAGGTATTTTTTTTGTTGTTCTGTTTTCCTTGGGAAGTCATCACCTGCCTCTTGTTGTTATTTTCTCATTCTCCATTTTATTTATTTCCATTTATTTTTTATAGCATGCATAGATCCCATAATAGCTCCTTTCCGGTTATCCCAGGGAAGGGACATTGTTACTCCTGCTCTTGGCTTAGGCATCCTGTTGTTTGCAGGAGGTGCGGGTCGCACAGGATGTGCGTGGGGACTGTAGAAGTGCCAACTGGGTGTCTCCCTCGGAGCCCTGGGATCACCAGATCCCCATGTGTCTGTCCCACCAGGCCTAAGTGCTATAAGTACCATATCTAACACGAGATCACCACTTTCCGTGCACACCAGGACCACACTGATGCGGCCACCACGACACCTCCTACATGGGTTATTCCAGCAGTCTCTACCCCGTCTTCCATTCCTCTCTGCCTGCTTCAGTCAGCACGATGCTTCTAAACGTAGGTCAGAACACACTGCCCTTGGGCCCAAAATCTTTTAAAAGTTTATACTGTTCCAAGGATCTAGTCCAGTCCAAACCTTTCAACATGGCCTGGAAGGCTCTTTTTTTTTTTTTTGAGATTGAGACAGAGTCTCACTCTGCTGCCTGGGCTAGAGTACCATGGTGTCAGCTTAGGTCACTGCAGCCTCAAACTTCTGGGCTCAAATGATCCTCCTGCCTCAGCCTCCAGAGTAGCTGGGACTACAGGTCTGCACCACCACGCCTGGCTAATTTATTCTATTTTTAGTTGCCCAGCTAATTTCTTTCTATTATTTAGTAGAGTCAGGGTCTTGTTCTTGCTGAGGCTGGTCTTGAACTCTGACCTCAAGCAATCCTCCCACCTCAGCCTCCCAGAGTGCTAGGATTATAGGAGTGAGCCACCACACCTGGCCCCAGCAAGACTCTTTTAGGTTCTTGCACTGCTGATTTCTCCAGAGTCATCCACCACATCTCCTGCCGTCTCATGATACACTCCACGCCTCTCTGTGCCAGGGGAAGCTCTCTCTGTTCCTCAAAGGCCCCGAGCTTGCACAGGCTTCTGGGCTTTTGCACATTCTGTTCTCATTGTCTGGAAATGTTCCCCCAACATGGTCTTTCCCCCCTGCTTCTCTTGAGACCAGCTCCTGCCTCTCTGGGAAGGTTCATCTGACCCAGACCAACATCTCTCCTATATGCTCCTGCCTCCCCTTTATTGAATCTTGCTTGATGTTTGTCTTTCATATTAGAAAAGCTGGTGAGGGCTGGGTGGGTATCTGTCTTTTTCTCTGCACCAAATACTCAGTTATAACAAACGTCTCTGTCACAGACGGATGTGGACAGTAGCAGGAGGTGACCTGAGTAGCCAAGCAGGGGCCAGATCACAGAAGCCCTGCGTGTCACGTCGTAGATTTTTAGGTTTTATTCTACACAGGATGCCGCTGAGAGCTTTAAGCAAAAGAATAACATGAGCGGGTTTTCATTCTGTGAATGTCTTTGCAGCATCCTTGTTAAGAAATACATTCGAGCAAAACGAAGCCCTGGGGATACCCGCGAACAGAGTACTGTCATGCTGTCTGCAGGGAGGGTGTGGCTCTGGGGTACGCAGTGAGGACGGGGGAGTTGAGAGATATTAGGAAGCAGGATTCGGAAAGCTTGACCGTCAGCAGGATGTGGGGGCTAAAGTGGGGGGAGAAATCCACAGGGCTCTCCGCCTCCCAGCTTGGGGGCTGCAGGGAGAGACGTCATGCACCAAGACGGGGAATGTAGATGGGGAGGGGACACTGGGGGAACGGTGGCCTCTTCGGGAGGGGCTGTGAAGACACTGACTGGTGTGTGGTGGATGGCGAAGGACATGCCGGGGAGGTGGGGAAGCAGCGAAGGCAGAGGTTGTGCATGGGTTTGATTCCTGGCCCCACCTCTCATCAGCCGTGTGCCCTCTGCACGATGATTAACCACTGCAAGCCTCGGTTCCTTCTTCTGCATAATGGGCATAATAACAATAACAACAACAACAATAGTAATAATATCACCTCATCCACAGGAAAGATTACTGACAGAAACAATTACACGTGCAAAGGCTATTGACACGTCCATGTCTATTGGTCATAAGTGCTCAGGAAAGCTAATGACTGTGAACTGACGCCGAAGATAGAGGTTTAGTGTCAGCAGTGGAGGGTGACGGTTGTAGCAGTGGCAGTGGATGAGAAAACTTAGCCAAGACGCAAAAATAAGAGCGCTGATGAGAATTATGTGGGGACGATAACACGTAAGGGGAAAGAGCGACGAGAGAGGTCGACGAGGGAGATTGATCGTAGTTCTCACTAACGGTGAGACAACCTGGAGACCCCAGGACAGAACCGCGGGGGGGGGGTCTGAGCTGCAGAAAAGCTCCTGGGATAGAGGCAGGAGGGGAAGACGGAAAGACAGCCCAGGGTTCAGGATTCGGCAGCGTGGAGGCGAGTTTGATAGGAGCAGGAAGACAGAAGAATTGGATGGGCCAGAGATTATATATGATGATGGAAAACAAAGGGTACATTTACCAGATGGGGGTTTTGGGGTGATCTCAAGGTCTCTTCTGTAGCCTGGGGGCTGCACGGCTGCTTGGCAAAGCCCCACCAGCCAAAAAACAACACATTTTTAGATTTTCCCATCTTTACCAGGTGGCTACACCTTCACTTTGAAACAGCCTCCTTGCAGTCTATAATGTCACTGCGAACTTGTGTGGCCATTTTCCTGCTATTTGTTTTGTGGAAATAAGCTTTCTCATTACGTGTCAGCCTCATTTCTCTCTTGTGGACTGATGCTGTCCGCGGAGCTGTTCGGGGTAGAAAAAGACACACACGTGAAGGTGTTTGCTGTGAAGGTCTACAAGCGGGCGCCTGGGAATTCTTTCAAACGCCCAAATCAATGTTTAATAACCAATTTAATAAGATCTATATTGAGATTCTACATGTTTTATCTTATAGTTATACTTCTCATGACTTTAAGGGAGCTAAAATGATTTATTTAGTCAATAACTGTACTTTGAAACACTGGTCTTTCAAATAAAATAAATTGATTAGATTGATAAAAACTGTCATTTTTATTTGAAAACTTAAAATATCTCCCTTATTCTAATCATCTCCACTTGGGTAATAAGCTGAAGTTTTTTAAAAAATGAAATTTTAGAGAAAATATGATTGTAGCTTATGACAATTAAAGATATAAGGAATAGCATACTGGATTATCAGGGAAAAGTAATTCATTCATGCTGAAATCTACCAGTTATCAGCTGTTTATTAAGGTTGCATTAACTTCTCCGAATCTCCTTTTTCCTCTCTCATGAAATAAGTAGGTTAAATTAGACGCTCTTTAAGATCCTTTCTGGTGCCCTGCTGTATTTCTATAAAAATAAACAGCAATATGGTTTGAATTTACAAAATTAGCTCACTAAATTTGGGGTTGTGAAACTTAGAAGACACCTTATTAAGTGTGAACGATGTGAATTTAAGGCAAAAATGGTAGTACTATTTTGCAAAATGAGTAACAACCTTGGGAAACTCATTATTTCCACATATGATCGTATTTTCTCCCTTTTTCCTGGGGTACCTGCTAGTGTGATAGTAAAATAAAAATAAAAAGCTCAAATTCACAAGGACAGAGCAAACGCAAGAAGAGAGGTCGTGGTAATAAATTTCAGCTCGGCTGGTGGAAGGAGGTAACTGTGTCTGCAAAGAGGAGAAAACTAAACCCCAAGCTCCTGCATGGTGGGGTGTTGAAAACAATTGAAAGGCCTCACCAACAGAACCCCATGCTGTCTGGGGGAGGGGGAGCAGACAGAGACTGGTAGGTTATGCTTTAGAGAAACTGAATGGAGATGCTCAGAGTCATGAAAACTCCAGCCGCCTTCCCCACTGCAAGCCTCAGTTTCCTCTTCTGCATCATGGGCAAAATATCAATGCCTCATCTAAAGGGAAGATTATGGATTAAAGGGGATGATATGTACAAAGGATTCAGCCATCTGTGGCAATAGTAAGTGATCAAAAAGGCTAATTACTATTCATATTAACGGATGCTGGAGATATTTATCCAGCACCATTCAGCAGTCAAGCAAATGTTCCTCAAGGAGGAGATTATAGAGATTCTTCTCTGTAGAAAGCTCTGAATGGCCCCAGGGAGAAATTCCAGTACTGTCTATTGAAATGCCCCCAACCTGCTCACACTCATCAACCTACCTACAAAGCCCAGAAATTCAAAAAGCTGTGCCACATACACAGACCATCTGACTAAGGGTTAGTATTGAATAGACAGCCAAAGATGACCAGACGTGAAAAGACTGTTTCCAAACATGAAAGGGAAAGCCCAAATTAAACAGAGAAAGAAACCCACAGGATGCAGAGATTATAAAGGGAGAAGAGAACCCTAAAATTTTTATGCTCAGAAAAATGAGATGAACAAGATGCTATAAAATAAAAGAATAATCAGAAGATAAGAAATATCTCTTGGGCATTTAAAATATGATAGAGAAAATAAAAGGAAATCGGAATAAAAGATGGAAGATAAAAATAAGGATATCTCTCATACAGTAAATAAAAGAGATAAAAAGTGGAAAATTAGAGGAGCAATGCAGAAGTCCAAGTTCTAACTAATGGTAATTCCAGAAAAAGTGAAACAAGAAAAGGGATAGAAAGGACATGATTAAAGTTTAATATAAGAACTTAGTGTCAAGAACCTGAGTTTTCAAACCTGAAAGGGCCCAGTGGATACTCAGCACATTGGAAGAAAAAGAGACCAACTAATTATAAATAATTATAAAATGTTAGAGCTTCATTGGTAAACAGAATATCCTCAAAGCTTCTAGGGAGACTTTAATGTTGGAGAATAGCTCACACAAATGCATAGGAATCAGCATGGAATTGGACATCCCAGAATTAATTTTGGATTCTATAAATAGAGGACTTTTAATCAAGAATTCTATACCCACTTAACTATCATTATGTGGTATAGCACGAGAAACGGATAAAGGTATTTTAAAGTTGCCAAGACTAACCAATTTACTTTCATTCACTTTTTCTTAGGAATCTGCTGAATTATTTGTTTCAGAAACAATGCACATTGATCCATGAAAAACTTGGAAAGAATGGCTCTTACTCAGGAGAGCAGCAGCAGCCACTCCCGGGATAAGAGCCGTCTGGCACCTGCAAGTCCCAGCTGGAGAGAAGGAAGAAACCACATGAAATCGATCAATTTTCTGATATACCTGAGTATTTGGGAAAATATTGATAAGCTTGGGCTACTCTGATGGGAAAAAAATAACGTGTATAGAAGACTCAGCAAATAAAAAATAGGAGGCAATTCTTAACTTTGGGAAGAACAAACGTTATAAGAATTCAAATATAACCGCAGGTCACCACTGGTGCTGCAAGTATCCCCACTCTCATGAGCAAAACAATGTAAACACGGCCTATTGTTTTAAGCAAAGGTTGTCATATAATTGTAGGAAAAATAGCAAAGGAGATTGAGGGTGTAAAAGATCTACATTTTCATGTACCATTAGAAGAATCAGTCAGTAATCGTTAAATTGGAAAATCAAGAAATAATGATGTTAAGTATCTTATGTAAAATTAATGAGGCCGGGAGCAGAGGCTCATGTCTGTGGCACGGAAGGCTGTGTGCAACCTCTGAAGTCATGACATACACATGGTGGTACCGCCTATAAGGCACTTGGTTAACCCTCCCGTGCAGGAAAGACACTTGTGACGCCTTAATATTGTTAGAGCTTCCTCCTACATCCAACTGCCGCCACTGTTGTCTCTGCCTCCAAGGGTTCTCAGTGACGGTGGCATTTATTAGCCACCAGGATGCTGTTCCTTTTCCTTTTGAAGAAAGATTCAGCATTATCATTTGCATAGCTGTGTCAGAGTGTGTATATGTAATATATAAATATCGATATTTAAAATTGAATGGATGACACTTTGACACATAACTATGAGTATATCTCATACATTTATGATATATGTGTATATATCATATACATTACATACATACACACATATGGAATACATGCACATACTGCTCTCATTGATTTTTAAATTATTTTTAGGAACACGTTCACGGGCAAATTATCACACTAATCATTAACTTACTTTTCATTTAATTGTGATCACATTAATTCATATGGCAAAAGGCAGCTTTAAATGGGTTAGGATTGTGTTTCAAGACACTTCAAAAGGGAACACAGAAAATATATTCTAAAAAAAATTTCTTTCTGGCCCATGCATTTTCTTGTCTATGGAGGTCTCTGACCCCCCACAAGCCGGGTCACCCCCGTTAACCTTACTGTGTTGCATGGCAACCACATTATGCACAGGGAGATTTCTGAAGCCAGCTGTGCACTATAGTGGACTTTCAACTGGGCGTCTTCTTTCCTTATCTGTGTGACCACATTTACTGAGTTTTCTCACAAAGCGGCAGGGCGAGATGAGAGGCGGGGGTACAACGGTGACACATTTCATTGCTGCTTAATGGCCTCATGGAGAAGTTCCTCTCAAGAAAGTATCTTCACAGCTGGCTAAAATGCAGACATGGGCTGGGGTGAGGATTTTCATTATTGTTGCCACTTTTGAGATCCACTGTCACTTTTTAAGATGACTTATTATAAGAAACATTTATTTTACATTTGGAGAGGCTGATAAATTGTGTATAAGTCAAGTTTCTGTCAACTGACTTTAAATTTCTATGGAAACCTTGCTCTTTGAAGTGCAGGCTTCTTTAAAATGACCTGTCATTAAATACAAACCTCACCCTTTGCTGTGCGTTTGTTTGGTTTAGATATGCACATGTCAAAAAGATGGACCCAAGTACTGTTTGTTTATTCTGATCTATCTTAGAAAATTAGCTTTAAAATGTGGTTTGATAAGATTGCAGGACCCACTGGGAGGGCCCGAGAAGCTGGACCCTGCTCTGACCACTTCTCCCTGACAGCAATTTCCACTCCGGCAGAGGTGCGAGGGTGGGGGCGCGAGGGTGGGGGCGCGAGGGTGGGGGCTTGGCCGTTTGACCACCACACTAACTCCCTGCTCGCTCTCCTGCAATTCACTTTAATGCTTACCACCAACTCGCCTCCCTCCTGTTTTGAATTTGTTTTCCAATAAAGAAAAGGCATAAAGAGACTCCTCTAATGCCTCTGATTTGCTAATAATGGGTTTTGTTCGAAACAGAAATTGGCCCTGCAGAGGGGGCGACCCCTTTTCTTCTCCTCCCAGTGCGCCGTGGTGCGGCAGTGGCCCCATTTGTTACCCGGGCTCACTTCACCGGGAAAGGTAATTACAGTTAAAATTAAACTCTATGGACTGTGTCCCTCTGCCTTTCTGCCACACGGTGCGCGGGGAGGCTGGTTCCTGTGTGTTCACCTCTTGTTTAGAAGATTCATGTTTATCTAATGTGAAGTCAATATTATTGTCAGGGAAAGAGTTAGGGGTTGCTAACGATCTATCAGGGGTGCGCCTCCGCGGACCTGGCCACGCTCTGCTGGCTCAGAAACCACTTAGCGGCTCTCAAGGCCCATCTCTGTTCACCCACCATTTATCTCATCTGAAAATGTTCAACCGTGGGATAGTCCACAGCGTTTAATAACGGTGGAGCTGAAACACTGTCAAGAGAGGACTCAAGTGACAGGAGGTGGCCGGAACCAGCAGCGCTGCCATCCTGTGCCCAGGCCCAGGGCTCTCCTCTGGCCAGACGTGGATTTGGGAATGGCCACCGTGGGGTGGGTGCTGGGGGTGGCCAGCAGGAGGGGGCCCCACCACAGACGGAGCGAGGCAGTTTGCACTTTGCAGAACCACAGATCTTATTAGCACATCAGGGGCCTCCGTCCTCTGAACTCCACGGCGAGACGGGTACCGTGGTGCAGTCCACATTTTATACTGATGCGGTGCTGACGCAGAGTCCAAGGAACTTTTTATATATGTATTAGTCAAGTTTCTCCAGGGAAACAGAACCAAGAAGAAATTACATATATACTAATATCTATGTGTTTATATAGCATATGTATGATTTATATATGTTTATATGTATGTTTATATAATTTATGTGTTTATATATTAATATATTATATATGTTTTTATATATACACATATACAGTTTAAAATAAATTTATTATAAGGAATTGGTCGCCATGATGAGGAAGCATGTCCCCAGGTCTGCAGCATAAAGGCTGGAGACCCAGGGAAAGCTGGCGATTCCGGTTGAGTCTGCAGGCAGGAAGACCCCCGTGTCCAGCTCAAAGACCATCAGGCACATGGGATTCTCCCTTGCTCTGGGCAGGGTCAGCCTTTTATCCTGCTCAGTCTCCAGCTGATGGGATGAGGCCCACCCACACTGCGGAGGGGGCTCCGCTGCACTCTATCCACGGGTGCAAATGTGCATCTCATCCAGAAACACCTGCACACACACACCCAGAACATGCTTAACCAAACATTTGGGCATCCTGGGGCCTGGGCAAAAAGTTTACACATAAAATTCATCATTACAAATATATATGTGTGTACACAGAGACCGTCATATATTAAATATATATATTTACGTTTGTTTATTTTTGGACTATAAGAATATACATATGTTCTTCTTATAGCTCCAAAATGGATGAGGGAGAGTCTCCGTTTCTTACCCCCATCCCCTAATGTTTACTAAGAAGAAGCGGGTTAGGCCTTTCCCTCAGCAATTCCGCATATTTCAGAGCAGTTAGGAGCCTCCGCTCCCTTCTCCGTCGGATCTTGCGTGCAGTCAAGAAGCAAGATTGGGCCGGGCTCTGTGGCTCTCGCCTATAATCCTAGCACTCTGGGAGGCCGAGGCGGGCGGATTGTTTGAGCTCAGGAGTTCGAGACCAGCCTGAGCAAGAGCGAGACCCTGTCTCTACCAAAAATAGAAAGAAATTAATTGGACAGCTAAAAATATATAGAAAAAATTAGC
>CAUYSK010030480.1:0-48909 GCA_963575035.1 Avahi laniger
CTCAAACGACTTGGGCTCAAGGGATCCTCCTGCCTCAGCCTCCCGAGTAGCTGGGACTATAGACATACACCACCATGCCCAGCTAATTTTTTCTATATATTTTTCATTGTCCAGCTAATTTCTTTCTATTTTTAGTAGAGACGGGGTCTCGCTCTTGCTCAGGCTGGTCTTTAACTCCTGAGCTCAAACGATCCACCCACCTCGGCCTCCCAGAGTGCTAGGATTACAGGCATGAGCCACCACACCCGGCCCTGAATTGTTAATGATGCATAAAGTACAGAAGGTTTTGCTGTGGGACATTCAGAGAGAGTCTTTTCTGGATTTGTTGGAGGATGACTCCAGAAAGAAGTATAGGATCAAGGCAATCCAACCTCCCCCCATTCTGTTCCAATAGTGTTTGCAGTGACTCAGGTGGTAGCTATTTCATTTAAGGATTGTGTCCCTTCAATTAGATTGTAAATTCCTCAAGATTATGAAAGTTTTTGAGGAGGTGACAATTCTTGAAGGATCACCCTGGAAGATCTGTTCAACCATTTATTTAATAAATATTTATTGAGCACCTACTAAGTGCCATGCATTGTTCTCAGTGCTTGGGAAACAGCAGTAGCGAACAAAACAGACCAAAATTCTTTCCTCATACAGCTAATATTCTATTGGGACAAACAGAGAATCAACATAATGCATATATAAGACAATGTCAGGCAGTGGTGACTGCCATAAAGAGGATAAAGCAGGGTAAGGGGACCTAGAGGAATGGGTGGACAGGAAAGGCTACTTGGAGGTACTGATATTTGAGCCAAACCTGAGCTGTGGGCCAAACCATGTCCCAGGCAAGGGTGATGGCAAGGGAACAGCAAGTACAAAGGTCCTAAGACACAAATATGCTAGTATAGTTCTGTCACTTCACTCATGTAGAAATTAAGGACAAAAGAGGGCAAGTGTCTTTTCCAAGGCCACACATCCAGGAGGGAATGAATGAATGAGAGAATCTGACAACCATGGATGAACACTGTTAATATTTTTATGTATTTCCTTCCTGATGTATAAACATATGCACATATGTGTATGCATATGTATGTGCATAAATAGACACTGTCTTAGTCAGTTCTGGATGCTACAACAGAATACCATAGACTGGGGGGCTTAAACGATAAACATATATTTCTCACAATTCTGGAGGCTGTCGGTCTGAGAATGGAATGCAGAAGGATCCAATTCTTGGTGAGGACCCTCCAATTGGTTCACAGACAGCTGTCTTCTCATTGTATATTCACATGGTGGAGAGAAAAATAATCTCTTTCATGTCTCTTCTTATAAGGGCATTAGTCCCATTCATGACACCTCTGCCCTCATGGCCTAATCATCTCCTGAAGGTCACACCTCCTAACACCATCACAGTGGGGATTAGGATTTCAACATATGAATTTTGAGGGGGACACAAACATTCAGGCCACAGCATACACACATCTCATTTTTTCCTTTATTGCTGTTTTGCATTTTTTTTTCACTTAAACATATTGAAGGACAATTTCCAGTGTCAATACACATTGATCTACGTTGTCATTCGTTTCAACTTAGTGTTTGTACCAATTTAAAATTTCCTTTTATTTATTGAGGTATAATGTACTTACAGTAAAATTCATCCTTTTTAGGTATGCAGGTCTATGAATTTTAACAAACTTATACAGTCATTTAATTGTCACCATAATCAAGAGAGAGACTTTTTCCATTATGCCAAATGGTTCCCTCGTGCCCTTTTGTAGGTAATTGTCTTCTACTACTCCCAGATCAGATCCCTGGGAACCAGTGATCTGTATTCCTATTCCAATAATTTAAATTTTTCCAAAATGTCATATAAATGGAATCATATAGTATGTAGACTTTTGTGTCTAACTTGTTCATTTAGGAGAATGCCTTTTGAGATTTGTCCACATTGTTGTATATCAGTAAGTTATTCTTTTTCTTGCCGAATAGCATTCCATTGTATGGATGTACTGCAATTTGTTCATCCATTCACCAGTTGAGGGACACGGATTGTTTCCAGTTTTTAGTGATCATGAATAGCAGCTTAAAATAACAGAAATATAATCTCTCGCATTTCTGGAAGGCAGAAGTCAGAACTGAGTCTTAAGAGGTGTCGAGATGTCAGCAGAGCTGGTTCCTTCTAGAGTTTCTGGGGTTCCAGAGTACTTGTCTCTTCCAGCTTCTGGTGGTTGCTAGTATTCCATGGCTTGCAGCCACATCACCCCAATCTCTTCCTCCCTGGTCGCATGGCATTCTTTTCTGTAGTCACAGCTCCTTCTGCCTCCCTCTTTTTAGGACACTCGTGATTATATTTAGGACCTGCCTGAATAATCCAGGATAATCTTCTCATCTCAAGATCCTTAATTTAATCATATCTATTTTTGACACATAAGGTAACATTCACAGGTTCCAGGGGTTAGGACCTAGATAATTTTGGGGGATATTATTCAGTCTGCCACATGAGCTTAGAGAGTTCTTTATAGATGTTGGTTACCAGTCCTTTATCATATATGCATTTTGCAAATATTTTCTCCCTGTCTGTGGCTTGTGTTTTTCATTTTCTTAATAGTGTCTCTTGAAGAATGTAATTAATTTTTTTTATTTTGATGAAGTCTGATTTATACATTTTATCAATTTTTTCTATTTTTATTTGTACTTTCTGTGTCCTATCTAAGCAATCTTTGCATAAGCCAAGATCGCAAAGATTTTCTCCTATGTTTACTTGCAGAAATTTTATAGTTTTAGGTTTGACATTTAAGCCTATGAGCAATTTTGAGGTAATTTTTGTAAATGCTGCAAGATATCCATCCAAGTTCATTACTTTGCACCATCTGTTAAAGAAAACTATACTTTCTCTGTTTAGTTGCCTTTGCATCTTGTCAAAAACCAGTTGACTATGTTTATTTATTTCTGGACTTTGTTATGTTCATTTGCTTTATGTGTTAGTACTTTCGCCAATACTATGTTGTCCTGTTTACTATAGCTTTATAGTAAGTCTTGAAATTTGACAGTCTGAGTCCTCCAACTTTATTCTTCTTTTCAAAAACTGGTACTTTGTAAACACTTCAATTTTCAATATTTTTTGCTAGTATACAGCAATATAATTGACTTTGTATATTATACTTTGGCCTTGTATCCTGTTCTAGTAGATTGTTTGTAGATTCCTTGGGATTTTTTGCCTAAATGATCATGCTGTGTGTGAATATAGACAGCTTTATTTTTTCCATTCCAATCTGAAGGCATCTTTCCTTGAATTATTGCATTGACTAAGACCCTCAGTACAATGTTGAATAGGAGTGTTGAGTGTGGACATCCTTGTTTTGCTCCTAATCTCAGGCTGACAGCGTTCAGTCTTTCACCATAAATTATGTCACTAGGAGCATATTTTTGTTGTTGATGATGGCCTTTTTCAAGAAGAGAAAGTTCCCTTTCATTTCTAGTTTGCTGAGAGTTTGATTATGAATGAATGTGTGATCATGTGGTTTTCCTTCTTTAGATTGTTAATAGGTTGGATTACATTGATTTGTTTTTAAATATTGAACCAACTTTGCATCACTTGCTCATGGTATATTATTACTTTTATATATTACTTTATCAATTTGCTAATATTTTGTTAAGGATTTTTGTACTATGTTCATGAGGGATATTGTTTTTTGGTTTCTTGAGATTTTTTGTCTTATACTGTCTGTGTCTGGTTTTGATATCAGGGCAATGCTGACCTACCATTTGGTCCAGCAATCCCACTATTGGATATCATCCCAAAGGAAAAGAAGTCATTTTATAAAAATGACACCTGCACCCTAATGTTTATCGTAGCACAATTCACAATAGCAGTCTTTCCGTAATCTGATCTTGGAAGTGGCATCCCATCACTTTTGCTGTCTTCTGATTATGAGAAATGAGTCATTAGGTCTAGCCCACACTCAAGGAGAAGGGATTGTACAAGGACACAAATCTGCGGAGGTGAGGATCTTTGGAGGGCATTTTAGAGGCTGCCTACCAAGGAATACTGGTTGAGAGAGTATATAGCATCTTTTCATTGTTTATAAAGAACTGTGATTATGGGTTCAATTCCAACTCTTGTTCCCTGTTCCTCAAATGCCCAGTTTTTTAAGATAATTTTTAATAAAATGGTGAGTAAATAGAAAATATTTATAAAGTATGTGTAAGATACAAAGAATACTAGCTCAACACACAGTACTACCACTGAGTTTACTTTTAAAAAGTATATCCCTTTCCTCTCTTTCTCAGGAATAATCACTATTATATTGTTTATGTTTGTTATTCCCTTGATTTTCCTTAAGTTTAACACATGTATGTATTTTTAAACATTATATTGCTTAGTTTTGAACTTTATATTGTATTGCATGTGTTAGTCTGACTTGCTTTTTTTTTTTGATCAAAAGTGATACTTCTGTGATCCATTTATGTTGTTGCATATAACTGTATTTCATTTGTCTCTGCTAGATAGGATCCAATTGTATGCATCTACTGTAATTTACTAATGCTTTCTACTGGTGAAGGACATTTGCTACAACCAGCATGCAGTTATGAATATTCTTGTACATGTATATGTCTCCAGATAGCCAGGTGTCCATGTGCACAAGTTTCTCTTGGAGATAAACATTGCCATTTTGGTGAATTAAGGGATCAGTGGTGTCCTTTAAAAATTCATATTTTGAAGTTTTAATCCACAGTACCTCAGAATGTGACCATATTTGGAGATAGGACCTTTAAAGAAATAATTAAGGTAAAATGAGGTCACATGGGTGAGCCTTAACACAATGCCACTGGTGTCCTTATAAAAAGAGGAGATTAGGGCATAGATGACACACAGACTGAGTGCTGACCACCTGCAAGCTAAGGAGAAGGACTTAGAAGAAACCAAATTTGTCAGCATTTTGATCTTGGACTTCTAGTCTCAAAAACTATGAGAAAATAAATTCCTGTTATTTAAGCCACCTAGTCTGTGGTGTTTGTTATGACAGCCTTAGAAAATTAACAAAATGCAGGTATTTTGCTGTGATTTTAATTTACATTTATTGAGTTTGAGCATCTTTTTATGTTTGTGGACTACTTGGACTTTCCCCTCCATGAAATGCCTGGTATTGACATTTGCCCATTTGTTGTTATTGTTGGATTGTTTGCCTTTTCCTCGTTAGTTTGTCTGCCACCTCTTCTTTATATATTCTAGACTTTAGCCACTTGGTGATGTATGCACTGCAACCTATATCTTCTCCAGAGTGTGGCCTTGTCTTTTCACTCTTAATTTTTTATCCTCCTTACTGGTCCATGCTGGACTATCTTGGTTTTTTTTTAATTTTAATAATGTAATAAGTACTTGTGAAACCCTACCAATCTAAGAACTAAAATATTAGTAATAACTTAAATTCACTTATAGCCTTATCACCTATTCCATCCCTCTGCCATTCATTTCCTCTAAATAATAATAGTAGACAACACTTACATGGCCATCACTGTGTGCCACACACTCTTTTATGCACTTTAGATGCATTAACTCATTTAAACCTTACCATAGGTCTGTGAGGTAGCTATGTTATACACTCAAGGCCGCTGGAGAACAGAGAGGTTAAGTTACTTGCCAAGGTCACACAAGCATTTGGTGACAAAGCCAGAATTTGGCTGAACTCAGGCAGTCTGCTTCTTAACTGTTTTACTATACTGCTCATTGTTAACCACTATATTAAATTTTTTCGTTTAATTGCTTTAAAATTTTTTTCTTGCATATTTATACATGCCTAAATTATATGCTCTTTAGTTTTGCTTGTTTTATTAACTTTATTTAAAAGGCACCATACCATATGCTGTCCCAGGAGACAGCATATGGGCTTATTTTGATGAACAGAAGATTTTTTTTTTTTTAGACAAAGTCTCTCTGTGTCGCTCTGCCTAAAGTACAGTGGCATGATCATAGCTCACTGCTACCTCAAACTCCTGGGCTCAAGTGATCCTCCTGCCTCAGCCTCCCACAGTGCCAGGATTACAGGAGTGAGCCACCGCACCAAGCCAGAAGTTCTTAATAGTAACATACTGTACATTATTAGTCTTTTTCCTTATGGTTTGTGCTTTTTGTATCTTGTTTGACATCTTTCCCTAACTCCAAGTTATAAAGACATGGTCTTGTATTACCTAATAAAAAATCTGTAACTTTGCTTTTCACTTTTGTGGTTTAAAATTGTTTTTTATTTTGAAGTAATTTTAGACTCATAAAAATCTAAAAAAATAGTATGGAGATTTCTTATACTCTTTAC
The DNA here is from genome assembly GCA_963575035.1 of Avahi laniger. Lineage (NCBI taxonomy): Eukaryota > Metazoa > Chordata > Mammalia > Primates > Indriidae > Avahi > Avahi laniger. The sequence continues at coordinate 6,297 of CAUYSK010030480.1, forward strand.
TCAGCTTCCCTGAATATTATAATATTTACTCAATCATATTGTAATGATTCAAACTAGGAAATTGACGTTAATATGATTCTAGATTGCCTATTGCCTTTAGATCTTACTCGGATTTCACCAGTTTTTACATGCACACTTCTAAATTTCGGTGTGTAGGCCTGTGAAATTTGACCCATGTATAGATTTGTTTAATCACCACCACAATCAGCATACTCCCTTGTACGACTGTCCCCTCACCTCTAACCCCTGGCAACCATTGATTACCATCATTATAGTGTTAGCATTTTGAGAATGTTGTATAAATGGGATAATACAGTATGTAACCTTTTAACACTGGCTTTTTTCACTCAGTATAATGTCCTTGAGATCCACTCAGGTTATTTTGTGTATCAACAGTTTGTTCCTTTTTATTGCTGGGTAGTATTCCATTATACGGATTGACCATATTTTTCTTTATCCATTCACCAATTGTCTTAGTCTGTTTTTCTGTTGTTTATAACAGAAGACCTGAAACTGGGTAATTTATAAAGAAAAGGAATTTATTTCTTATAGTTACGGAGGTTGAGAAGTTCAAGGTCAAGGGACTACATTTGGTAAGAATCTTCTTGTTAGTGGGTGGGGACTCTCTCTAGAGTCCCAAAGTGGTGCAGGGCATCACATGGTGAGGGGGCTGAGTGTGCTACCTCAAGTGTCTCTTTCTCTTCTCGTCAAGCCACTAGTCCTATTACCATGATAACTCATCAATCCATTAACCCATGAATGGATTAGTGCTTTTATGAGGGCAGAGCCCTCATGACCCAATCACCTATTAAAGGTCCCATCTTTTAATACTGCCACATGGGGAATTAAATTTCAACATGTGCTGTGGAGGGGACAAACATTCAAACCATAGCACCCGTTGAGTAGTAACTGGGTTGTTTTCAGCTTTTGACTATCACAAATAAAGCTGCTATGAACATTCACATGCAGGTTTGTGTGTGAACATAAAGTACATCTCTCTGGGATAATATACAGGAGTGGGATTGCTGGGTTATATGATAAATGTATGTTTAACTTTATAAGAAACTGCCAAACTATTTTCCAAAATGGTAGTAACATTTTATATTCCCACCAGCCATGTATGAGTGATCCAGTTTCTCTGCACCCTCGTCATTTAGTATTGTCACAATATTTTATTTTCATTTTTATTTATTATTTTTATTTTAGCCATTCTAGTGAGTATACACTGATGTCTCATTGTGGTTTTGATTTATGTTTCCCTAATGACTAATACTAATGAACATCTTTTCATGTGCTTATTTGCCATCCAGATTTCCTCCTTGGTAGAGTGTCACTGTAATCTTTTTGCCCAATTGAATCATCTGCTTTCTTACTGCTGAGTTTCAAGAGTTCTTTACATATTTTGGATACCAGTCCTTTGTCAGATATGTGACTTACAAATATTTTCTCTTCAGCTGTGGCTTATCTTTTTATTCTTCCTAACATTTGCAGAGCAAATGTTTTTAATTTTGAGGAAGTCAAGTTTATCAAATTCTTAATGGTTATGCTTTTAGTGTCATGCCTCAGAATGCGAGGGCAAGAAGATTTTCTCCTATGTTTTCTTCAAAACATTTTATGGTTTATATTTTGCATTTAGACCTGTGATTCGCTTTGAGTTAATTTTTGAATAAGGCGGGGCCAGGTGAGGAGAGGGGCAGCAGCTCACTAGCGCAGGGCAGGGAGGGCTGGCAGGGCTCCACCTTCCCAGCTCTCCAACATCAGATGGGCAGGGGCATGGTTTCTTTTGTGGTATTTACCTGGAGCAGAGCAGGTAGTTCTAGAGAGGACTGGCTAGAGGGAATCAGCTTTTTATTAGGAATTCTTTAGTCAGCACCCATTAGTGTTTCTGGGTCCTGAGCTGTTCGGGCACCTAGGCTATAAGGCAAAACAAAAACAAAAATACACCCAAAGAACTCACTGCTAGGTCTTCCATTGAATCCTGAGGTTCCTGGCCAGTCCTCCCTCTTTCTTCTACCTTTCAGAGTCTTCTGATAATTTTGTATTTTGACGAGGGTTTTCCATTGTAATTCATGAGAGGAATAGGGTGGCATGCTTTTCTTCTATTTATGCTAGACCTGGAAACCCACATTTAAGGCTTTAATTCACAAAGAATTTAGTTTTATGTATGATCAGAGGTAGGGATCCAATTTCATTTTTTTCAATGCACATAATCAGTTGTATTATCACAATTTTGTGAATAGTCTACTCCCCCTCCCATCCCAGTGATCTACAAAGACAGCTCTGATATCAGGTAAGGTCAGGTGCCTCACCTTGTTCTCCTTCAGAAATGCCTTGGCTTTTCTTGAATATTTGTTCTCCCATATAAACTTTTGAATCTACTTGTCAAGTACCATGAAAAAATGTGTTGGGATTTTTATTAGAAATGCATTGAATCTGCACATCAATTTGGAAGAGAATGGACATCTTTACATTCTTGAGATTTCTAATCCATGAACACAATATATTTCTTTATTTAGGCTTTTCTTAATATTCTTACACATCTCTTGTTTGATTTATTCCTAGTTTAAATTTTCATGAGCCAATTGAAAGATCCCATTGAAAAATTACTGGAACCCATGCAAGAGTTCATTCAGTAAAGTGACTGGGCACAGACTAAAATATGCAAAAATTCAAAGCTTGCTGATATAATTTGGAAATAATTAGTTTGAACACATAATGGAAAAGAAAAACTCCCATTCACAATCACAATATAAAATATACAAAATATCTAGTAATGAATCTAACCTGAGAGATATAACTGGCAGTAAGTACTTGCAACAGAAATTATAGACCAACTGATAATACTCTTAACATAAAACAGTATCACAAGTCAAGAACAACACCGACCTCCAAAGAGGAAAGTGAGTAAAAAATTGGAATAGAATAATCATACAAGAAGTAACAGAAATGAATAGTAAACAAAAAAAAAGTTTAACCTCACTAGCAAAGAAACAGATTAAAACAATGAGAGATTTTTACTTATAAGTCTGGCAAATATTTCAAAGTTTGTTTCTTCACAGTGTGACAAGGGAGAGGAAACGTCTGCCTCCTATACTGGAAGCGGTATAAATGTTTACCTTTCTGTAGGACACTTGGCCATGTATACGAAACAGTTCTACTTCTGGACATTTGTTCTAAGGAAGTCATCGGACTAGCACGCCTCACTTTCCTCATCTGCAAAATGGGGATAGTAGTGCCTTCATCATAATGTGGTTATGAGCATTAATGAGATTAATGAGACAATCCCCTTTGGGCTGCTAATCTTTTTTTTTTCTTTTTTTTTACTTTTTAAAAATGTTGTCCCTTGAGTCATACAGGCTGCTAATCTATATTATGCTTTAGGGAAATTCTAAAAAGGCACCCCCACTCTGCTGATAAATTGCTCCTTTTCCAGGCAGATGTCCAGGGCTTGGGAAATGGACAGAGCCTTTTCGCAAAGAAAAAAGCTGCTCCCCTGCTCCCAGGCTGGAGTGGTCCTGTGCCAGGCTGCTTTGCCTTTAGTGGATAGTGGGCTGGATTTAAATACCCACTTTGCCCCCTGGCTAGTACCTTTGCTCAGTGTACATATATGGCAACTCTGAATCCATGTAAAGTTTTTAGCAAAATGCCATTCGATCATTAAATATTATCTATTACTGTGTTTAAGGACATTCAGTACAGTGACATTAATAATAGTGCAAATTTGAAACGACCTAAATGTACAGTAATGTGGGAATAGTTACATCAATTTGGCACATTCATATAATGGAGCTGTTTTAATCCATGTTTTAAATAATTTTTGAATAATATTGGAAAATTCTCAAGAAATATTAAGTTTAAAAAATCGAGATCCAAACTGGATAGTGAGTTTGTAAAAATTCCAGTATATTTACATACATACGTATGTATGTATGTATAATGTACATATGCAACAAAACATTGACAATGGTTCACATTGTTTGGGGAGTAAGGTAATTTTTGTTTCATATTTTACCCTTTCTCGTGGTTTTACGATTTGTCTGGAATGTGTATACATGACTCTTACAAGCAGAAAAGGTCATTTAAGAGGCCTCTTTTGTCCCAGACCTGTCTTCCCTGTCCGTGGCCCAGGTCGTAGAGAGAAGGCGACCCTAGAAGGCAGGTGCTCTTGGCGGGCCGTGTCTGGAGGGCGACTGCGGTCGGGGAGCCGGCGGGGGCTGACTTGTTTCGCCTGGCTCTGAGCCCTCCCTCACCGCCCCCAGCCTAAGCGAGTTGCCTGTGAGCCCACGAGGCCACTTTGCACAGTCCCACATCAGGAAGAGCGCAGTGTTTGTCAACAAGCCGGGGCAAGGTCTCCCACTGGACCCCGACAGCCCGAGGGAGGAGCAGAGTCGCTGGGGTCTGGGAACTGGGTGTGGTAGAGTGGCAAGGGGCGGGGCATTACAGTGGGGACAGCCTGGCTCGGTCCCGCCCCCTTCCGGGTTCTCCCGGTGCCCTAAGAAGGGGGAAAACCTAAACCGCACCCTGTCTTACTTATTAAGGAAGCAGGCATCTGTATCTTGTTCTAGGCACTCCTTGCAAAATGCGCCGAGAAAAAAGTGGACAAAATCCATTCATGCAACAATCCCGTCCCCAAATCTTCTCTACAAGGATCTAGTCCCCTCGATAGACAAAAACGGAATACTCTCTCTATAAGGGGAAACAGATTTTGGGAGGAACAAACGACTGGACTGGGTAGCTGCTCAGGAGACACCTCCCTTGCCCATTTCGGTCTCCCCCCTTTAGGGTTCTCTAATTTTAATCCCTGTGGTACCATTTCAGAGGAAACCAATTGGAGGAGTTTATGTTGGACTGACTCAAGGAGCAATTTTCCAACTGTTGGTGGGATTCAAGTAGCAGTTTCCCTACAATTAATGGGTGGGTTGGAATAATGGCCCATCTCAAATGGGATTGAAGTAGAAGCGGTTAATTTCTCTGTGAGTTCATCAGTACAAAACTGGTCTAACCAGCAGGCAATGGAACAAAGAGATTTGTAGAGGACATTCTGGAATCAGACCAGCTGGATTCAAAACTCCTCAACTTGCTAGCTGTGTGACCTTAGGCAAGATACCTAACCTCTCTGTGCTTCTGCATACTCATCTGTGAAATGAGCAGAATAATGGAGCCTATCTACCCCTGGAGTTGATAGAAGAGTGGTATGCACTCCTGCTCATCACATAGCACTAGCACAGTCAGCCCTTGAGTCCGGGGTGCAATCAATGGGGTCTGCTTGCACTGAGACAAAGTGCCCTCTTCCTCCCCACCACCCGTGGTGAATTCCCAGCACCTTAATCCTAGTGCTTCTTATTGGATGCCTGCCCATCTCAGATCTGAACTCTGGGGGCTTGAGAGGCAGACTTCCTGGATGAGATAAGAACCCCAGTAGTCTGGAGATCCAAAGCACAGGTTCGAGGTCCAGCTTTGCCACACTCTTCTCTTGCTATTGCTTTGGCAGTAAGAGCTGTAATTTGCTCGTCTGACAAATGAGGATAATCATCCCTGCCCTCCATCCCTCTCAGGGCTGCTGTGAGGATCAAATGGGATAATAGAAGGGAAATCATTTTGTAAAGTAGGAGTGATTAGTCTCTGAAAGGCCCAGTGAATAGTTCTGCATAAAAACTGAGTCAATTTTGTACTCAAAGGGTGTTCTTTCTCTATCATCTCTCTCCCCAAGTGCTTATCTGGTTCTGAAGCACTGTAATACCTAGTCACATGGATTTGCAATCGGTTCTCTTTCTCTCAATCTCCCCTTAATTGAAAAAAGGTGTTTTTCAGAACCAACGCCTTCTTTCATTTAGCCTTTATTTCTACCCTAAATCTCCCTGTCCTTGAAATCATCTGGGGTAGAGGCCTTCATCTCCTGCCCATCTTCTGTTTCACCAGGAAGATGTGGATTAGACCTTTCACCTCCTTTACCATATGGGTTCCTGGGCCCCAGTGGTAGAGCTGGTGCTCTGTGGCCATGCCACTCTCTCCCTAGGCTGCCATAAAATTGAACAGAGGTAACCGATGTGGCAGTGCCAGGCACAAAGTGGAAAGTCAGGAATGATTGAAGAAAGGGCAAAAGCGGACAATGCAGCTAATCAACCGAAGTGTGGGGCTCCGTGCACTTTCTCTAATTTGGCTGAGTTGTCTTTCAGCCAGTATTTCAGTTTTGTCCTTTATGCTCTACAGTTTAACTGCTATCTCCTTAAAAAAAATCACCATGGACAGCTTCCTTTGAAGACATTTTTCTTTTGTGAAATCCTGGGGCCAACAGCTCAAGCTTCTAGGCCTCCTCCTTTTCCCAAAGGGGCCTCTTATTTTTACTGGGATTTATGTCTGGCATTTTTCCATGCAGATAAAATGGCTTTGCTATTATAAAACAAAGCAGCCCCCTCTCATGGACCACCTGAGTTATGTAATGTGGCACAGAATCGTTGAGTATGACTTTTCCAACACTCTGCACTTCCTGAGGCAGATGCACAGCCCAGGCTATGTGAGCACCTCTGTACAACAGAGGCAATTGCAGATGGGGGGACAGGCCCTCTTCTTAAACTGTCAACTAATATTTGACAAAGGTTCCAAGGATACACAACAGGGAAAATACAGTCTCTTCAATAAATGGTGCTGGGAAAACTGGATATCCACATGGAAGAGAAAGAAACTGGACCCCTTTCTTATACCACTCACAAAATTTAACTTGAAATGAATTAAAGACCTAAATATAAGACCTGAAACCATTAACTTCTTAAAAGAAAACATGGGGAAAAGCTCCTTCATATTGGTTTTGGCAATGATTTCTTGGATATGATAGCAAAAGCACAGACAACAAAGGCAAAAATAAGCAAGTGAAACTACAAACCAAAAAGCTTCTGCATAGCAAAGGAAACAAGAAAACGAAAAGGCAACATATGGAATGGGAAAAAATATTTGTGAACCATATATCTGATAAAGAGTTAATATCCAAAATATATATGGAACTCATACAACTCAATAGCAAACAAACAAACAAAAAAACCTCACAAATAACCTGATTAATAAATGGGCAAATGGACAAAACCCTGAATAGACATTTTTCCAAAGAATACATACAAAGGCCAACAGGTATATGAAAAGGTGCTAATTACTAATTAGCACATTACTAATCATTAGGGAAATGCAAATCAAAACCACAATGAGATATCATCTCACACCTATTAGGTTCCTTAAAAAATTTTAAAAAGAATTACCATATGATTGAGCAATCTCACTTCTGGGTATAGATCAAAAGGAAATGAAACCAATATCTGGAAGAGATATCTGCACTCCCATGTTCATTTCTGCATTATTCACAATAGCCAAGAAGGATAACAATCTCAGTGTCTGTTGGCAAATGAATGAATATGATACGCACACGTACACACATATGCACACACTCAATATTATTCAGACTTAAAAAAGAGAAAATCCTGCTATTTGGAACAACAGTGATGAACCTTGAGGATATTATACTAAGTGCACTGTCTGACAGAGAAAGACAACTATCGCATGCTCTCACTTATATGTGGAATTTCTTCTATAAATGCCATCAGAGTCCCAGATAGAATTTCTGCTCCGATGCTGGCCTCCTCTCCAAGCCTGGTTACCTGGAGTGGACAAGCCCACCAGAAATCCCAAGGTCTCCGGGCTTCTTTCTTTAATCATGGAGTAAGTGGGACTTTTTCTGGACCCCATCAAACGCTGGCGGCCCTCTAGAATCAAAGCTATTTCCCAAGTAGAAGGAACCCCAAATCGACATGAAAGTGAAGGCGAACAAACATTGTCTCCCTCCCTCCCTTCCTTTCTCCCGCTTTTTTTTCTTTTTCTAAGAAAATATTTTATTATATTTCCATTACACAAGTAATGCATATTGTTGTAGGGCAATCAGAAAATAAAAATTTGGGTATATATGTATAAGGTAATAATAAGCAACTGTTGAAAAGCATACATTTAAAAAAACATAAAGTACATCTCTGTATATTGACATGGAAAGATGTTCATGACATATTTTCTAGTGAACAAAGCAGGTTACAGCACAGTGTATACAGTGTGATACCATTTATATTAAAATATACACATACATATATGTTTATATGTGTTTACAAATGTCTGGAAAATATATATGCCAACCTATTCACAGACGTCCTCTCTGGGGAATAGGGTGCTGAGAGGGAAAGCCTCTATATACTTCTGTCTCGTTTGATTTTTTTACAACAATCCTGTATTACTCTTGTAATTGAAAAAAAAAATTTAAGGAAGTAAAAGAAAAAACTAAAGGCAAGGAAAGAGCCAGTGTTGATATTTCTATGTTGAAATAAAAAGAGTATATCCATAAGCCAAAAAAAAAGTAAAAAAGCCACATATAATCTTCACTCCTCCTTCCCTTCTCGAGGCAATCAGTGTTAACATTTTGTTACATAACCTAATCTGGTTTTTATCCATGTAATACATATATCATTTTATTTACATAAATGAAATTATATTATACATGCTCTTTTCTTCTAACCTGCTTTTCTCAGCTAATGATATAGCATGAGCATATTTCCAAGTGGATGAAAGACATCTATCTTATTTTAAATAATTATATACTTATTTAGGTTGTTTCCTTTCTATGCCCCTATTAAAAACAAGGCTATTGTGAACATTCCTGGGCAGCTAAATCTTTGCACACATTATGTCCTTAGGATAAATAATTTTAAATGACACTACTGGGTACAAGGATTTGTTTGTTAAGGTTTTTACTCTATGACACCAATTTACCTTCCAGAAAGGGCTTGCCAGCACTTTCTCCCTACAGTGACATGTGGGCGGGCCTGGTCTCCACCTCATCTGTGCCCCTCCATGAGTTAGTTCTCTTTGAAAATTTTTGTTCATTTAGTAATTGAAAAAAGTGCAATCTCTGTGTGATTTTAATTATCATTCCCTTGATTACTACTAAGAGTGAGCATTTCTTAATATTTCTTACAATCTGTCTTTTGATGAGTTGCTTGTTCATGTATTTTTCCAATCTTCCCACTGAGGTGTTGTCTTTTCCTTATTGATTTGTAAAAGCCCCTTATATATTAAGAATATTAATCACTGTCTTTCAGCTATGTGGTAATTTTTCAAGTATGTTATTTTGGTTTTTAACTTTATCAATAATTTTTTTAATGCGCAAAAGTTTTTAAACCTTGAATCAAATTTATCCATCTTTTTCCTTTCTGGTTTCTGTGTTTGGCACTATATTTAGAATATCCTCTCTGCTCCAAGCCTATACAAATATTTACCAATACTTTCCTCTGGTATGACACTGCACTCTTCAATTCATCTGGCTTTTATTTGAGTGCATGGTATGAGGGGGAGGTTTAAATGTCCTTTTTGGAAATGGCTAGCTAGTTGTCTCCACACCCACACTGATGGTCCCTCCACATGGGTTTCGTTGGGAATGCTATCTTTATCTAATCTACTGAACAACTCTTGCACATGGATGTGTTGCAGGACTCGCTCTCTTGTTTTAACTATTCGATTAAGACTCGAGGTTTGGAGGTGGCTCACGGCTTTCTCCAGAGCTGTGGAAGGCACAGCAGCCCTAAGTGTATGCACTGAGGAGGGGAGGCAGCGACAGGAGACAGGCACCGAGGGGACGGAATGTACAGCCATACATCCAGAAATGACCTCCAAATATAGCTCAGTCCGGCACACTTCCAAACCTCCAGTGTACCAGCCATTGCCCAGCAATCCCCCAAAACCCCTACATTCAGAGACAAAAACTCTCTCCGCCGGCTGGCGCTGGCAACCTCTGGGTGGCACTGCGGAGCCGTTCTGTGCCTCCTGGAGGGTGCAGGCTCGGGGAAAGATGCTGGGGGCTCTCTGGGCACCCTGGTCCTCGTAGGGCTCCAGGAGCCAGGGCAATGCGACACAGGCAGAGGCTGCAGCTCCCCAAGGCCACCAGCTTGGCTTCGTTGCAGTCCTTGTACCGACCTACGCGCTACTTCTTCAAGAGGGCAGGCGTGGCTGAAGCTCCAGGGGCAAGGCCATCATGAAGGCGTAGCAGGCCAGGTTGTTTGTAAATCATCCAGCAGCAGCAGTTCTCCAGTTCGCTTGCGTGCTGACCTGGAGGACCAGCCAGATAGCAGAAGGGCAGGGGGCAGGAAAGGGATGGGATTGGCAAGGACACTCGGCAGATGCCCATTCAGGTGCCTGTGGCAATGCCTCTGTCTACACAGTTTGTGTTATACAGTCTTTCACAACCAGGATCGCCTTTGGGAAAAGACAGCTCCAGGCGGAATCATCTCCACTTTCCCCATGTCTAAGGACAGACCTTGGTACACAGCTCAAGAAAAGTTTGTTAAATAAAAAAGTTGAAAAATCTCTTGTACGACCTTGAACAAGCTCCTGTTCCTCTCCAATGCTGTCTTTTCTCACTGGACAACTCTAAAGTTGTGCCAAATATGAGGATTTAAAAACATTATCAGGCTGTGTGAGTTCATCCAATTGAGACCTGGGGAAGAGGGTTGTAGTCAGGAAGAACTGGCACGGTCTCAGGAGTGCATTCAGGCATGGGAAGTGGGCCAGGAGAAAAAGGCTGCTGTCGGCTGGGCTGGATACGTGGTTCAGGGGCCCACTCAATGGCTGAAGGTCCCAGGAAGGGCTCACAGCAGGAAAGAGCAGATTAGTGCTCTCTTTGCAAAGTGCTTTGAAAAGTTCCCTCTGACTGCTGCAGGGAGAGTGAGTTGGAAGGCTCGGGAGCGGAGGAGTAAGAACAGCTGGGGGCAGGAGATGAAGGCAGCTCGGCTAGGACTTGAGATGTACTTTGGAGGTAGCCCTAGGACTTATTGATTGATGGAATTTGTAGGGTGAGGAAAAGAGAAGCCTTAAGGATGGAATCCAGGTTTTGGCTCAGACATGACAATCTCTCTCCTGTCTCTCTCTCTCTCCTTCTCTCTTTCTTTCCACACACACACACACATACACACACACACACACACACACACACGATTGAATAGTAAAAGAATAAATGAAAAAGTAACGAAAAGGTGTTGTCCATAGGTAAAGAGAGAGAATAGAGAATGGGGAGAAGAGACAGTGACGGAAGCTAAATCTCTAAACCTTTTGTTTTATACTTTTGGATTTAGAACCATTTAATATTTCATATCATTTAAAAGCAAAATTAAAGCAGAGAAAAAACCAATCCATTAAAGTTGAAAACAAATTTAAATAAATAAATCTATCTGTATATCAAGTTGATGGCATAATCATACAGAACAGAATAATTTGAAGATTTTTGATACAGAATATTTTGACTGCATTTCCCTGGTGGAATATATACTGAAGACAAACAGAAAGAAAGGTTAAATTACATTCAGTCTTTTGTTAGTAGTTATGACAGTATTGTTATTTTAACACACACATATATTAGAATAAAACAAATTATATATATATTCACATATTAGAAAACAGCAAATAAATGATATTGTAAATGCTATTTGGAAAAATGATTTTCGGCATAAGACAAAAGAGATATCATTATAGAATAAAAGACATTAAGTAAAATGCATTATAATCTTTCTCATTAATTGAAAATTTCAGTATGAACTCCTTAGATTTTGCTTTTCAAAAGGTACATATTTTCTGGCTCTGTCCACTGAAAAGGCAAAGAAACAATGCAACCCAGTAATAAAGAACATTCCTAATGCCCAACTTGTGGTCTTTAAATACTATTTCCCGTTGAAACATGCCAGAGCTCCTTGGAAAAATGGTTTTCTGCCACATCTCTGGCAGAAAATATACCATGGTGTGTTGAAGACTTCTTGTGGTGCCTAAAATTATCAGCAATTATTAGAGTCATGACCAAAGGACATAGAAGGATGTTTACTTCTGATGATGCCAGAATAGTTTGTCACAGACTGACCTTTCTGCTGCAAACTAGAACAGCTGAACAAAATTTGGAAAAAAAAATCTGTTTGAAGACACTGAGGAACTACCAATGCAGTGAGGACTTCAGAGACCAAGATGCCAGAGAGAAGAGGAACACAGAGGGATGAGCCTAAAATTTGGCACCACTGTTCTTCTCAAGGCTTTTGCCAATTCCAAGCAGTGACTAAGAGGCTTGGGTGCTGAGCAGGACTTCCATAGTCTTTCGGGGTGGGACAAGCACTGGCAATCAGGGTTCTCTGGGGAGCAGGGCTGGTAAACAGATTTTAGGTTGGCATCCCCAAAGGGCTACAATTAGGATTAGGAGTGAACAGGAAAGTTGTCCAATTGCTGTCAGAAGTGTATCCACAGGTAAGGTGAACAAATGCTAAATGCTTGCTTCCAGAAGCCCTGTTTCAATTTGCATCTGGACCTGAAGAAACACAAACTAGCAATCACTCTACAGGTGGCCCTGTTTAGAGGAGGCATATCTTCTTTGATGCCTAGGAGTATAATTTTAAGATTTTCACAAATGTACAATTGATTGTTAGTGGCTAATATATTCATAGAACTACACAGTCTTAGGCAACAAAAAGTCACACCCTTTAAAAGTTCAGATGCTTGAGTCCCCTCCTGAGGAACTTATCATGTGTTATCCAGCCTAGGTTTGAACTCTTCAGTGGCAGGAAGCTTGAACCCCCCTGGAGTAGCTAACCAAGCTAACTCTAGCCTCCAGGATCACTGGTATTGAAGGTGCAGGGGGAAGATTGGAGTCATTTGTTGTGTATTCATCCAACAGTGAAAGGACCAATCTTTTCCTCTTAGAATAAATACCATGGACTTTCTTGGCCTCTCCATCTTATCTGTATGTGTAACAGCAATGTACCCCAAAGCTTTGCAAGTCTGTCCCACCAGCAACTGGTCAGCAGTGAGTTCCAGGCAGGACCCAAGTCAGTTGTTTGCAAAACAATAGGTGATATGATTGAATTCAAACAGTTAAAAATATTTGCAACTGGCTTTTGAATGTGCTGTAAGGATCCATGTTTGTCATTGTGCCTGAGACCATAACTGTCACTGTAAAGAACTGGGCACCTTTGGTACTTACTTCGCAAGCAGTAAATGATTGTGGTTACTGTTTTTCACCTTATAGATGAGGTGTCTACATTGAAATAGCGCCCAATTTCCATATTTAGCTCTTCCAAAATGCAGTTCTTACATCAGTGAGGGTTAGCAAGTGCTGTTAGTGGGCGGTATTGCACATCATTCAGTTATTCCATGGTCCCTGAGAACAATCAACAGCATTCAGAGGCTCTCAATGGAGACAAGGCCTTTCTACTCATCTTGATGCCATCAGACCAGAGAAGGGCATGGTGATAGTGTGGCCCACGGTTTATCATGGAGCTACTCATGAAGTCCTCAGACCACAAACCATAGTTGGCGAGGAACTAATTCATTACAGTCTGGCCCCAGACATCCAAGAACCAATCTATAATTTAATTTTCTGCAGCTTTCAGACATTGAGATGTGTGGAGAGTCATCAGGAGCTGGGTATTTCCTAAGAAGTGAAATAGAACATCAAGAAGGAAGACTTGAAGATGCATAACCAAACCCGGCTCTCCACTGTACACCCTGAAGCTTTTCTGCCTCCATGCACCTGTCTTATACTTGAATGGTTTCCTTTTCCTCTTACCAAGTCTAAATTAAAAGTAAATTATACCCTTATTTGGAGGTTCAATTCATGCCACTTCCTCCTTGAAGCCTCCCTTAATTGACTCAGTAAAAAGTGAGATTTCCCCTAGTGACTGAAATTTCCTTGAGGAGGGTTCAGTTTTGGACACATGAAGTTGAGGTGCTTAAGGGACACATGAGTTAAGATCAACAGGAGACAGCTGGGTATATGGGTCTGGATTCTCAGGAGAGGTTTAGACAGAAAATAAAGATCTGAGAGTCACCAGCATATAGATGACAGTTGAGACCATGAGAGCAGATGTGAGAGATTGCCCAAGGAGCGTATGTAGACCGAGAAGAGGAATATGTGTCATATAATAGTTGTATTCACAGTGTAGAAAAGGTCTGTTGGCTATTTCTGGATGATGTGAGAATTGAGTAAGTAAAAATTCAGGCATCTCCACCCTGAGACTTGCCTGATTCTGATAATGATGACACTAGCTCATATATACTATGTCTTAGACATTCTGCTAAGAATTTTGCATGCATGTCTCAGCAAATTCTCCAACTACTGCCTAAGGTAGATACTAATATCCTCATTTGATGGATGAGGAAATCAAGCCGCAGAGAGGTCAATTAACTTACCCAAGGTCACACAGCCACAAGGGATACAGCTAAATTTGAGCCCACTTCTGGGCTGATATGTGGGGACCTGAGCCCACTTATCTCCCTTGACCTTTACTCAGCTCTCCACCAGCTCCTTCTGCGTTCCCCAATTACTGTCTACTTACTTGTTTGTTCATCCTATAGACTGAGAGCAAATTAAGGGCAGGGGCCCTGTCTCATTCCCCTCTGTGCCCCTAGAACCTGGGATATAGTACCTTATGAGTGCGTAATGAATGAATAAACCACAGAAAGAAAGGAGGGAGGAATGGAAGGAAAGAGGGAGTGAAGAAAGTGAAAAGAGAGGAAAGAGAAGGATGAAAGGAAGGGGAAAAAGATGATAATCTGAGGATTGTAAAGCTCTTGGATTGGCAAAAAGGGTAGTGTCCATCCTTCCTCTAAACAGGGACGCTAAGAAAAAAATACTAGTGTAGATGGGAAGAGGGAGAAACGATCAATTTTTCTGCAAGATGAAATACTCCCGACCTTTGTAAGAAATTAAAAGAATGACAGTTTACAAGTAGAAATGACTGTGATCCCTTGATTATACAGCAGGAAAATCATACAGCATGGATTTCTATGCATTTACCCAGGATGCAAGTTTGTCCAATTTAGGAATCCCGATTTGAAGGGAGGTTTTCATCCACTCGGTCTACTTGAAATTGATGGAGAATATGTGGTGGCGCGTCTGCTATCACTTTTCTAAAACCTACTGCCACTTAACACCAAGTCAATTGCTGCTTTTAAGAATGTGAAGTATTAAGCACAGCGTAGGTGTTTCAGAAATATTTGCTGATTGATTGAAGGGCATAAATTGCTTTAAGAGAGAATATGTCAAATCCCAAACTTAGAGAAAAATGAAAGGGGGGAAGAGTGACTAAAGAGTCAGTAAAAAAAAAAATGTACAGATTAAAAGGGAAGAAGGACAATGACATAGCAAGAGAAACTATCCACTTGAAAGTATCTGCACTCCATTTTCCCTGCAATCAGATAGATAAGAGTGAGGGATGTCAGAAGGAGGATCCTGAACAAGGTATTCCCTTTGATAGTGAAAAATCAAAGAAGAGGAAACGAGCTTTCACCGAAACAGTCCTCATTTTCATTGGACATAAGGGAGGATTTTCTGACCTCCAAGAACACTAAAAATTCCGCTAAAGAGATTGTGGATTCTTCAGCCATTAATATCTTCAAAATGGAAAGAGACCTTCACACATTCTTGCCAGTTCAGCCTGTCACTTTCAAGGAGCAAGTTTGTGCTGGGGGTGGGGAGCCTAATACAGGGACAGTGCACTGTACTAGGGGTCCAAAATACCAGAGTCTAGGCCACATTGTCTACTTGCAAATGACGCGCCCTTGACCAAATTCTCTAACTTTGTTGATCCCGTTTTTTTAGTGTGAAAAGGGGACTCCATCAATCACAGGGTTGCTGTAAAGATCAACTAAGAAGCTATGCATATAATCTTTGCATATATAATCTATGCATATAGTCTTCCTAAATGGCAAAGCAATGTATGAATGTTATAATAGTTGTTATTTTGAATTCTAGAGTTTGAAATAATAATGGCAACCCTTATCTCAAATTCACAAAACAGGAAGCCAAGGCACCCTTTTCAGACTAAAAGGTATATTGTTGAATTTCATTTGTTAATTTTATTGGGGCTTTATTTGCTTGATGATGTCTTTTTTTTCCCTACTTCTGAATAATAATTTGAATATGGAATTCATGGTTGGCAATCTTTTCCCTGAGTTTATTGAAGATATTTACCTGTGTTTTAGCATCTGTTTTTTGATGAAAAGTCTATATTCAGCCTAATTGTCATTTCTTTGAGGGTAATATTTATTTTTTCTCTCTGGAAGCTTTTAATATTTTTTCCTTTCTCTTCAGTGTCCTAAAATTTTATCATAATATGTCTAGGGGTAAATTTGTTTCTATATATTCTACTCAAGACTCGATGTGATTCTTCTATCTGAAGACTTGTATCTTATTTCAGTCATTGACCTTTGTCACTTCAACTATTGCCCCTCTCTTTCTCATTGTCTACATCTTCTCCTCGTGGATCTCCTATTAGATATGCTGGCCCTTCTTATTCCGTTCTCTAAATTTCTTAATGACACTTTCAAATTCCCCATTTCTTTACATCTCTGTCTTGCATTCTGGGCGATTTCCTTGGCTCTATTTTCTAGTTCACCGTTTCTTTCTTCAGCAGTGTCCCATCTGCTATCTCATTAGATGAGTTTTTCAATTTAATAACCACATGTTTCATTTTGAGAAGAACCAGTGTTGTTTTCAATTCTTCTTGTATCACATTATCCTGTCCTTTCACTGTGGCTTATTTTTATCTCTGCAGTTATTTTAAACACATATGCTTTACAATTACTTTTAGATTGTTTTATTATTCCATGATTTTAGAGTGCTAGTCCTTCTGTTGTGTCTGCTGATTCCCCCTCATGAAGGTTTATTTTCTTATGTAGTTTGTAATTTTTATTTTAGGGTGAGGCTATATATTGTTTAAAATCTTGGAGGACAATGTGCCCTAGTTTTTGAAAGAGTCTCTATGGACTGGCCTGGTGCGTTTTTTTTTTTGTTTGTTTGTTTGTTTGTTTTGTTTTGTTTTTACCAAGGGTCCCAGGGATTTTAATGGTTCTAGACCAACTTTTATAATAATGTCTTGACTTGTGGTTCCTGTCCCATGCAAACTGTGTAAATTCTGACCTCCTATCCATGGGAAATGCAGAATTTCTCATGGGCGACATTTCTCATTGGGTCCATCCAAAGCCTGGATGGACATTAAGCTTCCTCACTCCTTCTCCGGGGTGATTGGGTTTTTTCTTGTTTATGAAGAAGAGGGATACTTCAAGGCTCAGGCCTTTATGCAAGGGATTTAGTTCCAACTCCCCTAACATGGATATGTCTTCCTAACATGTCTCTTCTCTATTCCTAGGACTCAGTGGCCAGCTCCTGGGACCTCTATAAGTTTCACGTTCCCTAAGGGCTGCTCCAGGATTAACTTATACTTACTGTTCTAACTTGATTATTTCTCTATATTTGAGGTGCCTAGAGAGTTCCATGTGTTTTTTTCCCCTTGGAATTTGGCAATATATTTTATTTTTTTATTTTTAAGAGTTTTTTTAGAAAAGCAGAATAGTATAATAAATACCCAAATATTCATGCACTAGATTTAAAAGTATTTTCTTCTTGTCACATTTACTTCATCTATTAGTTTTCTGAAACATTTCAAAATAAGTTACAGTCATGATGGCATCTTGCCTTCAATTACAACAGTTTGCATTTCCATAAAAATAAGGATATTCTCCTACATAACCATAATATCATTATCATACTTCAGAAAATCACCCTATTATCAATTAGTATTCAAATTTCACAAATTATTTCCAAACTGCATTTTATAGCTGATTTTTTAAAAATTAGGATTCGATCAAGAATCATACACTGCATGTTTTATGTCTTTTTATTATATTTTAATTTAGAACCATCTCTATGACACTGATTTTTTGTAGAAAAAAAATCAATTGTATTGTAGATTGTTCAGTGTTCTAGCTTTATCTGATTATTTCCTTGTGGTTGTTTAACTTAATCCTCTGTCCCCATATTTTCTGTAAGTTGAAAATCAGGTTTAATGGCTTGACTTTTTGTAAGAATATTTCTTAGGGCATGCTGTGTATTTCCCACTGCATCACGCTAGGAGGCACATAAAATCTGTTGTCCCATTATTTCTAATTCTAAGATTGATGCTAGGGTTAAAATGATAACAACCTGATCCCTCTGCTGTGAAGCAATATTTTTTCCTTCATAACAAGCAAGTAATCTCTGAGTTGTTTACCAAGTATTAAAGGCAGTTTGGGGATGTGTTTTATCGATGTTTCTGTGAATTTTGGGGAAGAGGCAGCATTCCTGTCAGCTCAGTGCCCCATGTTGGTAAGTTCCTGCCCAGGGCAGGCACAGAGACAAGTGGGGCACAGTCTGCCTGAAAGGAGCTCTCAGCCCAGTTGAGGAGATGACACAAAGCCATACACAGATATCTCTGACCCCCACCACTCTGGCTGGAATGAATCACCTCCTGCCTTACAGGGAAAACCAAAATGCTGCTCTTTCAGAAGTTTTGCTCTCCCCGTTTAGTTCAGCAAAGCTTTCCTGAGGCCCTTCTCTGTTTGGAGACTGTGTCTGGCCCTGGGAATAGGACGATGAACAAAGCACGCCCCTTGCCCTGTCAGGGCTTGAGGGCTAATTGGAGAGACAGACACATAAACAGACAATAGCAGTCTGGCATGCTGAGCACTCTAACAGAGGAGTAAACAATGCACCATGGGAGGTCAGAGGAGAGCAATTACCAAAGTCCCTGGCCCTGTGACCACAGGTGGAAATGAGCACTCCTCCTCTGAATGGCCCTTACACTTTCTCAGGGCCTCCCTTGTGGTACTTAGCACTGATTACTTTTTCTTACTGTAATTTGCACGCAAACTAGGAGCTTCTTTAGGATAGAAATTGACCGCCGCAGGTTTCCCAAGTGCCTTGCACTCTTTCTGATAGGCTCAGTGAGACTTTCTTAGACCTTGCTATGGTCTGGCTCCCCCCACCCTAGAAAGGCCGTCCATAAAACACCTCTTAATATTCCAAATGGTGTTTTTCTGGTGCAGAGGGCATAAGACTCTCACCTTCCCCTGACTGGACGCTCTGCATCATCAGTGACAACATAGCCAAAAAGTGCATCCATTTTGAGGTGATCATCTCGTCTCGCTGCTTCAGATTGAATCGGCTATGAACTGAGCCCCCTCAGGATTTTTTCCCTTTCAGCCACTGTGAATAACCCTCACTATAACTGCTCTGGCCTTTGCACTCAAACCTCTGAAGTGATCTGATCCATTTCTGATTAAGAATTAAACATTTTCTGCTCAGGCCAGGCTCTGCTAATCCAGGGCAGTGTTTAGTTTATTGCCTTTCAGGCTTCGTGTTTTCTTGAGTGACTGAGTGGGCAGACATGTCCATTCACTGCAGGGAATTTCCTGGAATTAGCAGTACAGTAAAGAAAGACCTTGCCATAAAGGCATTAAGGCAACTACAGCTGAAAAATAAATTTTAACCACAGTATAAAAGCAAATGGTTAATCCTGGTTTGCAATTAATTTCAGCCTCTAATCAATTCCTCCTGTGAGTAAAGCACATGAGAAATACGATCCCCAAATGATTAATTCATAGCAAAAGGTCACTTCTTTGAGGTATGAGCTGTGTCTGGAATCCTTCCCTCCTTACAGGTCTCGACAGTACTGACCAGAGCACGTTTTCCTCCTGCTGAGGTATTAACTTCAATCAGGGAATCACAATCTATTATTTATCCTTCACACTGAAGAAAACGGAATATAAACATAAGAGTCTGGTGTCACCCATGGATCAATTAGAAAAAAAAAACCAACAGATTCCTCCAAGCTGAGTAGTCTTCCTGCAGTTGTGCCAACTTCAACACAGCCAAAATGTTTATTTAATAATAAAATGGGTACTTCTAGGAGAACGGCTGGTGACTAACTAGAAAGGTACCACTCAAGCTATCGTTTTCTTCACTGATTTCAGAATAAAACAGATAAAGCAAAGTTATCTGTTAATAATTAATAATGCCTCTATCCTTTCAACCTTCCCGTGCACATCTAACCCCAGGTGCAGAGAGGGCAGAGAGAGGAAAAGGTAGAGAAGAGAGAGGGCTCTGAGACAGAGTGCAGAAGCTTCTTCTGGGGAGATGGCTGCACTTTTGAAGGCAGCCTGGCTGTGCTTGCCGTGGGGGAGCTGGAGTGCAGCGGTGCTGGCTGCCAGGTTACCAGTGGAAACTAAGAAGTTTGAGGTGGTTCCTGCAGGTGACTCAGGCCCAGGTGCTCCTCCATGAATGGCTGGCCCCAGCTGTCATGTCCCATCACTGGGTCCTTCAGGAGGCTCGAATTTTGAACTGTTACTGCCCACCACAAAAGAGTGTTCTGAGAATGTCCCCCTCCTCCCAGTACTGTTAATCCCTCACCACCAAACAGAAAAACACAAAAATATGCCCTCTGGAAGATGTAACTTTTAGGATAGCTTTTGGTTTAAGGGGTTGTGTGTGGATGGCTTTTTGATTGTTTTGTTTTATTTTGCAGGGGACAGGGGAACAGAAACAAGGTGCTCTCCGTCTGTGCTTTGCTGTGTGTGAGAAACAGCCTTTCTGTGGATGACAGGCAATGGGGAGCTTGAGTTCACATTTTGCTATTGGCTGCGGTACCTTATGAGCTTTCAAGAAACCTTCAGCTGAGGACCCAAGAGGAGCTGCCAAATGCTGGCTCTGAACTGAGAGTGTGCACTGTCCCTATGAAGGTGACATGCAAGGTCACTGTCCTGAGTGGAGGCTGCAGAGCGGATGAGGGCACAGAATAGACCAGGACTGTTCTGCCTGCACTGATGCTGCCCTTAGACTTCACGAGGAGGAGACTTACAGATGGGATCATAAAAGGCTGGCAAAGCCAAGGAACTTGCCCAGGACCTTCCAGCAAACTGGTTGCAAAACTAGAATCCCAGCTCAGCTTTGCTGACTCCCAACTCAGTGCTCTCCTTGCCAAGTGCTGCCAGCCTTACCTTCCTGTAGGGGTCAGTAATGGTCAAACTCAAACTACCTCTTCTTGAGCAGTATCAAAGTTTTCTTCTCCCAAATTCTGCTGCTCCTCCCCTCCACCTCGACCCTACCCCAGTAAACGACACTCATTCTACACATCCTAAAGGCATTATCATTGCGTAAGCCTGACACAGGGAGGTTGGTCCATTTCTAATAAACACCTTTCACTTTTCTAAACCTCCCATTGATTTCTAGTGTAGATATGTCCATGAGCTATAGCAGGAAACAGTGTCTTTTTTGGGAAACTTTAATTAAACTTCTCACAGGGCACAGTGAAGACTCAGACCTGCAACCTGAGACCCACCAGCATAAAGATGCAAGCTGTTATATGACACAAAACATGCCATTTGTGAATAACTCGAGGTTGTTTCACCTGCTTCCCCTGAAGAATGGTTGGGCCTCACGTCTGAGTACATAACACAGTTGCTATGTCTTGGTAACAGTAAACCCTGAGAGGATGGCATGGGAGAAAAGGAAGAGTATATTTTACCCTGTTCTAGAACAACTGGGATGAAGAAGCTGTCACCATGAATGCTAAAACATTAGTAGTAATATGGCCCAATGAGTCCCCAGTAGCAACTGGTGACCCAGTGTCCAGCTGATAGGAATCATCCAGAAGACTTATTAAAAATACAGATCCCTACATGTTGAAAAGATTTCTGCACTCCTGTGTTCATTGCAGCACTATTCACAATAGTCAAAATATGGAATCAACCTCAGTGTCGGATAAAGGGTTAACGGATAAAGGGTTAACGGATAAAATGTGGTATATACGCACAATGGAATACTATTCAGCCTTTAAAAATGACATCATGTTATTTGCAGCAAAATGATGGACCCGGAGGTCATTATGTTAAGTGAAATAAGCCAAGCACAACCTCTCACCACTCACAAAAATCAACTCACGATGGATAACGGACTTAAACCTAAGGCGTGAACTCATAAGAATTCTCAAGAAAATGTTGGAAAAACTCTTACAGACATAAACTCTTATAGACCTAGGCAAAGAGTTTATGAAGAAGACTCCAAAAGCAATCACAGCAACAACAAAAATAAATAAATGGGACTATATTAAATTGAAAAGCTTCTGCACAGCCAAGGAAACAATAACTAGATCAAATAGACAGCCTACAGAATAGGAGAAAATATTTGCATGCTATATATCCAATAAAGGGCTGATAACCAGAATCTATAAAGAACACAAGCAAATAAGCAAAAAAAAAAAAATCAAGCAATTCCATTAAATAGTGGACAAAAGACATGAACAGAAATTTCAAAGGAAGATAGACTAATGGCCAACAAACATGAAAAATGCTCAATGTCTCTAATCATCAGGGAAATGCAAATAAAAACCACAATGAGATATCACCTAACCCCAATGAGATTGGCCTCTATCAAAAAATCCCAAAACAAATGCCGGTGAGGATGTGGAGAGACAGGAACATTCATACACTGCTGGTGGGACTGCAAACTAGTACAACCTCTATGGAAAATAGTATGGAGATACCTCAAAGAACTACAAGTAGAACTACCATTTGATCCAGCAATCCCACTACTGGGCATCTACCCAAAGGAAAAAAAAAGACATTCTATAGTAAAGACATCTGCACTTAAATGTTTATAGCACCACAATTCACAATTGCAAAGATGTGGAAACAACCCAAGTGCCCATCAATACTTGAGTGGATTAATAAAATGTGGTATATGTATACCATGGAGTACTACACAGCCATAAAAAGGACACACTTGAAGCTCGGACTTGGGGAGGGGGCAAGGGCAACATACATAACCTAAACATCTGTACCCCCATAATATGCTGAAATAAAAAAAAGTTACAAAATTAAAAAAAAAAAATAAAATATGGTGAACTAGCACCTCTTGTATTAATCTGGATGGAACTGGAGATCATTGTTCTAAGCAAAGTATCACAAAAATGGAAAAACAAACACCACATGTACTCACCATTAAATTGGAACTAATTGATCAACGCTTATGTGCACATATGGAAATAACATTCATCGGAAATCCAGCAGTTGGGAGGGGGAGGAGGAGATGGGTGAATTCACACCTATCGGGTACAATGCACACTATCAGGGTGATGGACACACTTATTAGTTTGACTCAAATGATACTAAAGCAATTTATGTAACCAAAATGTATGTATCCCTGTAATATTCTGAAATAAAAAATATATATATTTAAAAAAAGAAATAAGCCAAGCACAGAAAGAGAAATATCATATATTTTCATTCATATGTGGGAGCTAAAAAAGTAGATATCTGCTGAAGATAGAAAATAGATTGGTGGTTACCAGAGGCTGGGAAGAATGTGAGGGATGTTGAAATGAAGAAAGGTTGATTAAAGGGTAGAAATATATGGTTTGATAGAAGAAATAAGACCTAGTGTTGGATAGACCAGTAGGGTGACTGTAGTTTTAAAATAATCTACTGTACTTTCCAAAATAGTTAGAAGAAAATAATTTGAATGTTTCTAGCATAAAGAAAAGACAAATATTTAAGGTGATGGATATCCCAAGTGCTCTGATTTGATCTTTACAAATTATATGAATGTATTAAATTATCACATGTACCCCAAAACTATTTCTATCTACTATGTATCAATTAAAAATGTTTTTTTAAAAAGGGAAATAATACAGAGAAAAAAATAGTGGTCTCTGGGCATGTGCCAGAAAGTTGAATTCAGTAAAAGCTAGGGTTTGCTCAGTTATCTGCATTTTTGTGCATGTGCTCCTGGTGATTCTGACATGCAATCAATTTTGGGAACCACTGGTCTATCCACCTCCCCTGCCTCTGTCACTTGGATCAGAGATGGTGCTTGGGGCAAAAGATTGGATTTTGGGAGAGAAATGCCCTGAGCCTCTGGGTTGATGCATTTAGAGGTTTGGGAGCTGCTGGCAGGTGGTAGGACCCACATAGTTGGGAAATAGTGGAGTTGAGATTTGAACCCAACTCAACTCCTAAATTGGTCCAGAGTCCACTATGCAGAGAGCCTCTCTAGTTTGAAAAGAAAACAGGATGAAAAATTACAAGAAATCCTTCCCTTACAAACAGATGTTGAAATCATCCTCAAAGTCCTGATCCTCTGATTACAAGTTTATATCTGTGACCAAGAAAAATAAAAAGCAAATCTGACATCTTACTTGATTGACTGGCATTTTAAATGAAGAGCCCAGTGCCCCGCCTGGTACAACAGAAGCCTCTAGTTAATATTTGCTGAATAAATATTAGATGAATAAATATATGAATACACATATGGATAAATTTTCCTTTTCACTTATGTGTAAAAAACTTCATTGTCCATGTCTCTGTCCTTGATATACCCAAACTCAATGCTTGTCTGGATTGTGGGAAGAACTTCCAGAAGCCTGAACCCTTGGGTGTAAATTCCAGGCCCACCCTTTATGAGCCGTGGGCTTTAGGAAAGTCAGCCAACCTCTCTGATCCTTATTTTCCTTTTTCAGAAAATGAAGATAATAAGCTCTGCCTCATAGGATGGCTGGATAGATAAAATAATTGATTTGAAACCCCTTAATAGACTACCAAATGCTATCCCAGCATGAGAGTCAGTTAGAGTCCCCATAGGCCAAATTGTTTCTTCCTCCACACAGCAAGGAGCCCCAGAAGCAGCTCCGCCCACATCAGACTGTGATATGGGCTAATCCTCCTCCCGGGGCCACAGCTCTGCACTGTTGATACACTATTCCACATGAATGGTGACCCTGGGTCATGTGTTTCGAGATCCTGTCAAGTACCCTATCTTTGAAGATCACAGGGTAGCGTGGGCAGTGATGAACAGTTGGCGGTGATTTCCTAGTGGTGGCTACACCCTCTGAATTACCTTGTGAATGGAGCAGGCCAGACATACCATGACCCCATCTTTAGAGAAGAGAACTGAAACTCATAAATGGGAAATGACTTGCCCAAGGTCATGAAGCCTGTCAGTGATGGGGGGTGCATGTGCAAGCTTGGTGCCACTTTCTACTCATCCTGGAGCCCTCTGAATTTGTAAGAGTAAGTGCACCCTCTACATGCAAAGGCCTGTGGGAAGGGGACTATCAAGGTAGCTCTGAAGAGAGATATTTCATGTGTTTCTTATACAGGAAATATTGACAGAATCTTTATTCTCTTTCATCTATGTTGGTTGATGTAATTTGTAGGAGTTTGTGAATGATAAATCTTGTTTCCCTCTTTGGTGAGTGTATATTGCTAACTTCAATTTGGAAAGAACACTTCATAATAAATGAATCTCAGGAAAACATCTATTTATTTGAAAGGACATGAGTCAAACTCAGAGAACTGGCTCCAGAAAGACAAGTGTGGTGTGCGTGAGTGTGTAGGAAGGGCTGGGGTGTGGGGAGGGCCACTAGGGTCATGCCCATGTCTCTTCTGGCCTCAGTGTCACCTCTTTCTCTCTCAGAGGAAAGGTCCGGCCATTGGATCCAGGTGTGTTAGGAAACAAGATCACTGGAGTGCTGGGGCTGAGACGTGAGTCAAGGCAGGCCCACTAGAGAGACTAATTATCCCAAATCAGTGCCGCTCCATCTGGGGACTAGAGCAGGGTAGTGACCATTAGGAATTTCCGGTGTAGGAGACATTGAAATTCAGCTTGGCATTGACTTGTGCAGAGCAGTTCCCCAGGAGTGTCACCAATGGAGAGGTAAAGAGCCTCAGTTGTGGAAGGGTCCTCAGAGAACACATTGCCTAATCCTTCATTTTACAGTTGAAGAAACTGGAGCCCAGAGAGAGAAAAGCACTTGGTCAAGGTCACATACCTTGGTAGTGACCCAGCTGAGACTACGACCCATATCTGTTGACTCTCAAGCCAGGGCTCTTTCCATCCCACGTTCCCTCTAATTTAAAAGGAACAGAAATGGAGGTATGGAGCTGAATGCCCCCCTCCACAAGAAAACACTCATTTAGTTATAAACAGAGGAAAAAGTTCTTCTTCCTGAAGATTGTAAAGCCATTTTGAAAAGCATTCATCATGATTAATATCAGTTATAGCAAAGATTCCAGTGGTAGCATTATGAGACTATCAGAATTGTGGTCCAGGGTAGGCCGGCACAAGGAGGGAAGTTGAGGGTGAAGATTGGCAGAATAGATGGAAAGCCTGCCTCTCTTCTGATTTGCCTTGCTCCCTCCCTTTCTTCCACTCCTTCCACTCCCATTTCTATGAACAAAGCTGAAGAACTAGGAGACTACCCACAGGCATATTCACTATTCTGTGGGGATCCGTCTCCTTCAACTAATTTCCCAGGACAAGGTCTGCTGCTTCTTGGAAAGAGGGATAAGGGTGGGAAACCTCAGAAATAAAGGCCAGTGGAAGGACGGCAAACTCACTGATCTGCACCTATGAACCAGTTGTCTTGCGGTGTCTGGGCCTTGACCTCTTTGCACATCACAGCCCACTGGACAGTACCACTGGTTCTCCGTAAGCCTTTTGAACACTCTGAATACCAACAGCCTTGCCAATTCAAGTATTCTCCACACAGAGGGATGTGGGACAACAGAGGGACTCAAAATCCAGGGCATAGTGAGTTGAATGATGTCCTTCCAAAATATATGTCCCCCTGGAACCTGTGAAAGGAAACTTATTTGGAAAAAGGGTCTTTGCAGATGTAATTAAATTAAGGATCTCAAGATATGGAGATCATCCTGGGTTTAAAATGTCCTTATAAGAGACAGAAGAGGAGAAGACATACACAGTGGGGAGAAGGCAATGTAACAATGGAGGCAGAGATTGGAATGCAGCAGCCACAAGCCAAGGAATACTTGCAGTCACCAAAAGCTGGAAGATGCAAGGAAGGATTCTCCCCTAGAGCCTTCAGAGCGACTGTGGCCCTGACAACACCTTGATTTCAGACTTCAAACCTCCAGAACTGTGAAAGAATAAAGTTCTGTTGTTTCAAGCCACCAAGTTTGTGGTATTTTGTTACTGCTGCCCTAGGAAATGAACAACAGGGGTAGGTGCCTGACTGGCAGCCTCAGCAGCTGTGCACTGTCCAGAGCTCGTCCCACCTGGGCAAAAACCGGCAATGGGACATCTGCATCGTGGGGCAGGAGGGACAGCAGTAGCCGGACTGCAACACCACATTCTCCTTGCTCCTACTCCAGCTCCCTCCCACCTCGTGCCCCTTCATGTTCCAATCATCACAACTGAATTTGTCTCCAGGGCCAGATACCTGCCTTGTAATGCAGCCCAGTTCCTCTAAGACAGGAGCCATGCCATGCTGTGGCCAGGCCTTCTCCCATGAGTCCTTCCTTCAAGCCAACATGATAGTTGAGTCCCTTGTACCTGCTGACAAATTGATCAGATGCATCTTATCTGGCTAGTCCAAAATGAATCATACTTTGATTTTCCTAAACTCTTTAACTACACTTACCAACTAACATATTAGATAGCCCTGTGTGTCTGACTAGCTACCTGGAAATGTAGTTTCGCTTTTGACATCCTCTAAAAATCAAGGTAGATGTTTCAGGAGATAAATATCAAATCCTAATCTATTCTCTTCCTCTCCCCATCAACCTTCTCCATAGATCTTAGCTTCAAACATGTCTGTTAAAGAAAATCTGGTGAATTCGTCCTGGGACTTTCTGGTTCCTAAATTTCTCATGCCTGGGCCACGCTTACTTGACAGTATGGACAATACTTGGGATCTAACTCCCCAGGGTGGAATGGCTTGATATTTTCCTGGTACCACGTTCTACCTTCCTAACTGCTTCTGGGGCTGGCCCTCTTCCCTGGGACCTGAAGCTCCAATGAGTCCTGCTGGCCCTGGCTGGGAGCCATCACCAGGCATGACAATGCCCAATGTTGCTATATGCAGTTTGCAGTTAGAGCTTCATTCTGAGGAAGAACAAAGACTTAAATGAGGTTATGGGAGGGGGCTGTCAACAACTCAATTGGTATGTTTTATACTGCTAGTGTAATTTTAATCACACGCTGTGTTTCCACTGTGCCCAGCCAACACTGCTGATTAGACAAATTGCTTTTTATTAAAAAATGCTCAATTACTTAGTAGAATACAATAGCACTAAGAAAATTGCTGGAACTTAGCAATTGCACACATTCTGAAAAGGATGTATGTTCATCAATGCAAATATTATCATCTTTACACTTTAAAGGTATCTCTGGATGGGTTAGGAGATTCAGCTCAGCTCTTCTATATATGGGATGCTCCTCTGCCCCCATCTCAATTATGCCTGTGTGCTCAGACAGGGGTTGTGAATCCTGTATTTACCTGTAGTTCCAAAATCTTGTTTTGGTACAATATGGGTTAATGAAAATTGAGCTGTGTGGAGTTGAAAGTAGCTTTCTATTGCTACAATCATACTTTAAAGAGGCTCAATCTTTAGAAAATAATAAAATACCATAAATTCAAAAAATTTGACAAAAAGATGGGATTTCACCTGAGTTAAGCTGGTTTGTGCCAAAAAGTATAGGTGGGGACACATCTGTATATATGCATGTTCCACCCAAATTGTCCCATTTGTCCATCTCTCAAGTTGGATTTAATGTGTATGTCATAATTCAATCAGACTTTCATCATTGTATTTATTGGTTTGAAGGTACAAATTTTAACTTCATTTGAGAGTTGGCTATATTAAAGGAAAAATGAAAGATTGATGGATATTAAGAGTCCCATATGCAGGCAAGATTCATAACCTGATACTCTGTTCTTCTTAGCTGTTTCTGAGAGGGGATTAATTTGTGCCTTTGAGTTTAATTGAGGAGGGAGGGCCCCAGGGTAAAGCATGGAAGGTTCTGGGGGAGAACAGCTTCCAGTCTGGTTCT
This sequence comes from Avahi laniger, assembly GCA_963575035.1. NCBI lineage: Eukaryota > Metazoa > Chordata > Mammalia > Primates > Indriidae > Avahi > Avahi laniger. The sequence continues at coordinate 35,014 of CAUYSK010030480.1, forward strand.
ATCAAGCAGGGCCAAGACAATGGTGGAGTAGGCGAGGCACTCGCCTTGGGTACAGAATTTAAGGGGGCATCCAAAACCTCAATAACCAAGAAAAATTATACCTTAATGTAATATTTTAAAAATCAAAACTTATGCTAAAAATCCATGATGAGCAAAATATCAATTTTTTTTTAAGAGACCTGGTCTTGCCTGTCACTCAGTCTGAAGTGCAATGGCACAATCATAGCTCACTACAGCCTTGAACTCCTGGGCTCAAGAGATCCTCCTGCCTCAGCCTCCCGAGTAGCTAGGAATACAGGTGTGCACCACCATGCCTGGCTAATTTTTTAAAAAAATTTTTGGTAGAGATTGAGTCTCAATATGTTGCCCAGGCTGGTCTTGAGCTCCTGGCCTCAAGCGATCCTCTCACCTCAGCCAAAGTACTGGGATTACAGGTGTGAGCAACCACATCCAGTGAAAATATTAAAATTTTAAATATAGACAGGATTCAACCCTGCACTTGCACAACCATGCCTCACTCATCTCTCCCTAATCCTGGCCCTGTGTCTGATAAAACTTCATTTACTAAAAGAAGTGGCCGGTTCATGGGCACAGTTTGACAATTTGAATTTTTTAAAATATTGCATTGAAATATTGTTTATCTTGATTACTCCCTTAAATGTTATGCCCAAGGGTAGTGGCTGACTCACCTCACCTTAGTCGCAACCGTGCAACCAAGCTAGTCCTCCAAAGCAGATGATTTCTTCTACTGATCTCTGCCATTGGATGGTTGAACTTTGTGTTGGTAGTGTCTGAAACGCAGTGTTATGTTATGTTAGGTTAGGTTGTGTTATGCTAGTTAAACCCACAAGACTCAGGAGTTAAAAAGGAACTGAATGGGCCTTTTCAAATGACCATTGCTGACACCCAGCAGTTGCATTTTATACTTTACATTATGACAAAAAGAGGCAGGAGTGGTCGGGACAAGGCACAATACATGCATTTTTCTTGGTGCCTTTCATAACCATTTAAATTATTTTGTGTCTATTTGTTCATCAAAACAATCCTAAATGGAGACATTATTAGAAAAAACTTTTAACTGTCAAATTTCAAGTAAGTGAAGGAGCCAGCTCATTGCTTCATTAATTCAGCCCGGCCAGTCAAAGCAACCAGAAGCATGTGCTCTGCAAACTGATGGTCAAGCTAGTACTGTTCTGCCTGGAGCATCAGCCACACCCACAACAGCAGTGATAGCATGTGCTGCACAGTGCAGTACAGGTCTGGTCCCTACCAGCCAACAGCACAGCTTCCCAAGCCCCTCATGACCAACTTTGAGCCTCCACGACCTAGGTTTCCTATGCACACCACACTGCTTTGTAGCTGGAAGATCTCTGATGCTGCCCCCTCTGTCTGCAGTGCTTTCCTCCTGGCGTCTCCTGGCTTGTTTCTACTAGTTATATAACACTGTGGTCCCCAACCCCCAGGCTGCAGACCTGTTAGGAACCAGGCTGCACAGCAGGGAGTGAGCAGCAGGTAGGTGAGCAAGCAAAGCTTCATCTGTATTTACAGCTGCTCCCCAAAGCTTGCCTTCCCTCCACACTCCTTCAGCCTGTGGAAAAAGTGTCTTCCATGAAATCACATGAAACCAATCCCTGGTACCAAAAAGATTGGGCTTAAAGTTCAGATAAAGATGGTGGAATGATCATGTGCCTCTAATTTCACTCCCTCCCAAAAGTGAGGTAAAGAATTACAGGCAGTCTCCGACTTACAATGGTTCAATTTATGATTTTTTGACTTTAGAATGGTACTAAAGACATTCTGCATGCTCCTCCACTTGCAGTGGGTTTATCTGGATAACTTCAGTAAAAATCAAAGAGCACCTATGTCTTTTAAAACATAGTAGCACAGTGGCAAAAGAATGGAAGGGGAGAGAAGCATAGCAGTGTTTCAAAATCTGAGAAATGGCCTGATGTAGCTGAGTTAGCAGACCCAAGGAAGCAGAGTCCAGGTTGGCAGTGGAGACAGCTGAGAAACAACCTGATCTACACCACAGAATCTTCCATGGGCTCAAAAACGGGCAGCTCCAGGTACCTCCAGAACCAGGACATGGAGATATTATTCTCTGGAGAGGATTAAACAGAGAATTTCCAGACTGGGGGATATCAGGAATAGTTGAGGACAGTAACTTCTACCCAAACAGGGAATGGTGTGATTGTACGTGACCCAAATGCTGAAAGCAGAGAACCCCACCACCTTCACCACTCTTGGCTTCCAGTACACTGGTACCTAAACCCTTTCTTTCCAGGCAAGAGACTGGAAAAATTAGATTGGCTGGAGTGTCATGTGCACAAAAGAAGAGAGATGGGTAGGTCTGCTGACTGAGCTCAGAGGCATGGACCATAAGGTCTATGCAGCGTGTGCGCACCAAAGGTTTCAAACAGAGTGTGATATAATGAGACAAAGAGAGGAGGGATGTGGACACTCAAGGTATCTCATTATATATATATGTGTGTGTGTGTATATATATATATATTTTTTTAAATGTGGTAAAATACACATAAGATAAAATTTACCATGTCAACCATTTTCACCACCATCTTCTCCAGAACTTGTTCATCTTCCCAAATTGAAACTCTATAACTATTAACCACTAACTCCCATTCCCTCTGCCCCCAGCCCCTGGCACCACCATTCTACTGTCTTTCTCTACGAATTTGACTATTCTAGGGACCTCATAGAAGTGGAATCATACAGTATTTATTCTTTTGACCTTGACCCATTTCACTAAGCATGTCCTCAAGGATCATTCATACTGGAGCATGTCTCAAAATTTTCTTCCTTTTTAAGGTTAAATAATATTCCATTGTTTGGATAGACCACATTTTGATTACCTGTTCATTCATGGATGGACACTTGGGCTGCTTCCACCTCTGCACTGTTGTGAATATGCTGCTAAGAACACGGATGTACAAGTATCAAGGTATTATTTTTATTATATAATACTTACTCACTGTGATTCCAAGGAAGGTTTGATCCTGGCAACAACAACAAAAAAGGAAAAGTTCTTTTGGAATATCCAGGTGATCCCAGCATCCCAAAGGGTGCAGAATGCAGCTAGGAAGAAGAGGTCCTGGCGTTCACTTTTAGCTCCTCCATTACTTTTAACATCACTTAGTGTGTGCTTTTGGTGCTATTGCACCTTTCTAAGTCTTAATTTCCTCCTGTGAACAGGGGCTCATGGATCTTGCTCTGCCACCTACCCAGGGCTATTGAGAGGTCACATGGACTAACATGTGCAAGAGCCTTGAAAATTTAAATGTGGGGACAATGCTGCTGCTACCACCTAAGTTAGTGAGCAAGAGAGCCCGAGTGCAAGGGTAGTAGAGCTGGAAGCAGGTGCGAGCAGGTGACACAGGCCTCAGAAGGAGTTGTGGGAATCTTTCTGAGAGCAGGACCCTTGGGCACAGGAAGCTTTGAGATCAGAGGTACAAATTGAGGAAGTTTCACAGATTGAAATGTTAAAAGCAATTATTGTCTTAATTGCTCCATAGCTAGCTTGTCCCTTTATTTTTTAAATAAAATAATTTGGTCAATATACACTTATGGTAATTGGGACCAAAATCCAATAGAATCCAGGCGACAAATAGAATTATGACCCTCACAAAGAGGGTATCTGTATGACATGGTGACATTCCCCTTTTAGGGCAGAGACATGGGAAATAAGGGCTTTGCGGCCGAGTGGTTTTTGCCTGTGGTCTGCTGCTGGACATGTCTGGACGCTGTCATTGTGGAGGTATCTTCTCTCCTTGATTAAGGACATGGAGTGAAGGCTATGTGTCTGGAGGGAATAAGATGCATACTTGGTCATGTCCTGAACCCTTTTTGTTTTCTTTCTTTCAATTAAAAAAAAAAATTAGCTGCCCCTTTACTGCCTAAAAACCGTTGAAAGTTTTGGAACCTGAAATAAGTAAACGAAGCCCAGTTCTCTCATTTCCTTCCCTGGCAGGGAAAGGAAGAGTGTTGGCACAGGCCCTTTATTTCTTGTGAGCAGCTGCCCTGGCCACATCCCAGCCTCCCAGCCAGGCCCTGACCATATACACTGTCAGTGCTGCTCAGAGACCTTCCGAGCCCAGGGATCTGCCGATGCCAGCCTCGCCAGGTGCTGGAAATCCATGACTCCTTTGGTGACCTTGGACAAGTGCCTCCCTCCCTGGGCCTCACTTCCCTGGTCTCCTGGTCTCCTTGAAGCCAGGAGCCCTAACAGCCTCTCAGCCTAAGGAGCTTCAACACCTTTTCTTTCATTCTTACAATAACACTAGTAGGTAGGCTAATAGGCAGGAACTGACTGCTCCATCTGAAAGACAAGGACAGGGAAGTTCAGAGGTGTCAGGTCACAGACAGCCTGCCCCAAGGGCTGAGTAATAGGCTGGGATTGGACTACAGGGCTCTGGGAGGGGCCCTCTCACCCCACTCTGTTGCTTCCCTGGGGAAGAGCATGGCAGGGAAGACCTGTTGAGGCAGAGCTACTGTACAAATTTTTTGAGACAAAGATAAGAAAAGAGTTTGCTTTCTTCACCCCAAAGCTCTTCATCCAATATGTTTGGACTCTTCGTAGTCTCAGACAGTGGACACTCACTGGATGAAAACTGGTCCCAGACCCCTCTCCTCGCATTTACCTTGCATGTGACATTTCTGCAGCTTGTATTTCTGGACAAGACTGTTTTGGGTGCAGAGGGCTACAAACTGGTGAAAGTCTCGAGACTGTGATCAGTGCTTCCCTTCCCTAAGTAAATATTAGGGGAGATATTTGCACACCCAGCCCCTCATCTCTCTACTCTGACCAGATGTTCAGGTCCCCAAATACGCCTTGTGTTCCCATGCCCACCGTTATTCCCATGGTGGGGCCCTCAGAGCAGTCCTGTTTTTTCTTCAAGAGATGACTCCTGAGCTCCTTCAGTCCCTGGGACATTGTGCTTTCTATCTGAGGGACACTCCTCATCGCTGGGACCTCAGTTCCATCCAGGGCCTAGGAGAGGTCCGAGCTGGATCTGGGTCAGTTCTCCCTTAGTGTGCATGTGTGTGTTTGTGGAGCTGGGGGGAGGCATGGAGTGAAGACAGCTGCTGTGCTGTGATGAGTGTGGAATTACCTGAGTACAGCTGCAGCCCTTCTCAGGGTCAATTCATTTTGAGATAAATGAGGGTGCAGGGGAAGAGTGAATTTTAGTCTAGCCTAGACGTCGTATTACCTTGGGGCAGTCATGTAACTGCTCTCAGTTTGCCTCAGTTTGTCCACCTGTAAAAACAGGGGTAGATAGTATTCTAAACAACTCATGGTTAGTTAGGAGGGTCTAACAAGCTACAGATCCAGTGGGTGTGAACCCACTTTCCAACTCCTGGACCTTATCTCAACATGCAGCCTTTCCCTTTGTGCACTGCACAGTGGCTTGCACTTCTCATCCTTGGACTCTATGGCAAGTAAGTGACCCCACCCCCTACCCGGCAGGCCCTCCGTTTCCCAGGTGACAGACATGGGGCTCAATGTCCTTTCCCTGCCGGACCTCCATGCTTCAACAAACTGCCTTGGAGCCCCCCCCATATCTTTCACTTTAGGCTCTTGATCCTTCTTGAATTCTTTCCAAACTCTAAAACTAGCCAACTGGCATTTACCCACTTGCTTTTGCATTGAACATGCTCTCTGGCACCATTGTCAGTCCTCCAGGGTCCTACCAGGCCTGTTGCAAGCCTTGCTCATGTCTACTTCTACATGTGAACATCTCTTAGCCCACTCTTCCCCTCCTCTCCTTGCTTTTTCCCTTTATTTATTTTCCTTTTCTTTGGTGATCTTTGCTTCTTGTATGCAATATTTTTTTCATCTTTTCTCTTTTATTCTCTCTAATATCCCTTTCTAAAAGAATTACAATTATTGCCTTTCTTCTAATTATTTTCCTGTTCGGAGAAAAGAGACAAAATATTCATCGTGTGTGTTTGATAGCTGGGTGTTTTTTTTATACCGTTTCTCTGAACTTTGATTTTTCATAAGTAATACACAGGAGTCCATATTTCCATACAGTTTTAAAGGCGTATTTCTAATTGCCTTTACTTTTCCATGGTAACTAAAACCACAGGCTGGAAACTGGGAATTTGTGAATGGCACTGGCTCAGGCTACAACAAGTCAAGCTTCTAAGATCAGTTTGAAAAATGACCTATTTTGGTGTATAGCTGCAAAATGTATGGGTCACTTTTTTCCATTCTTTAAAAGCTTTAATAAAGTTTTTCTATTGTAAAAGTAACCTATGCTCATCATAGAACATTTGAAAAGCAAAGAAATATAGGACAAAAAAGTTATAGTTCCACCTTTCAACAGCAACCACAGTTGTTAACACTTCATTGTATTTTCCTCATGTGTCAGTACTGAAAATAACCCGTGAAAGATCCACAAGGTTGTAAGTTCTGTTGGGTAGAAGCCATCTTTTATTCATCTAGAATGCTACATGGTACAAGAAGGGAACTCCATAAATGTCTATTAAACAGTAAAGCTTGATTTACACGTTTTGGTTTGCAGCTCACAATGACTGCTATTGGTATCTCATGCACAGCCATGTGAAGTTCACAGAGAAGGCCATGTGGAGACAACCTAAGCCTCTCTTGTACGGTTGGTTTCAGAACAGGCTACCCTGCTTTCTGCTGAGCAGGGCTGGGAGAACATCGGGGCAGTTGTCCTCCCCACTCTGCCTCCAGCCTCTTCTTTGAAATTCCGTAGTATTCTGTGCTCCTCTCTCCACAACTCTCATCAGTTTTCACAGTTACTTCTTTACTGCCTGCCTTTCTGAATTGTGAGTCCCATGAGAATAGGGGTTTTTGTGTGTCTTGGTCACTGGTATATCCCCAACACCTAGCTTAGTGCCTGGCACATAGTGGGCACTTGATAAATACTTATTGACTGATGGGATGAATGAATGAAAATAACAGTCCCTGAAATTAAAGAGCTTGCTCTCTAGTTGGGAGGATAAGATCAGTTCCCAGATAACTAAATGCAAGACAAGCTCTTATCTCTTCTCTCACTGTCCCTTTATGATGTCCTATGAACTAGGCTGTGTAGGGCCCTATCATTTTCCCTAAATTCTCTGATCACTGATTCAGTGCTCTTTCTACATCATCTCATTGATCGCCTTCTACTTCAGCAAAGGTATTTTTTATTCTATGACTATTTGGAACAATGGTGTTTAGTTAGAGGCTAGAATCTGGAAGATCCTTGATGTGAAATATCTGTCTCTGAATTGTTACTTTGGTTGGCCCTGGTGCATGATCACCTCAAGAAGGATGAAGTCAGGATCTCTAATATTGGGAAGTTTGAGATTCCCATCTTCGTGAATTTTAGTATAGTCTGAGGGAAGCCTCTAGTAAACTGAGAAATAGCTTTCTTCTTTCAGGAGTCACCTCAAATATCTGTTGAGGGGATAGGTGGATAGATGAGTGGATGAATGAAGAAGTACAGGAGCAAGAAGGTATCGATATATTTATATCACTCTTATCTGCTGGCAGGCACCACGACCTTGCTCCTTCTAATTATCTGCCATTCACATGATAAAACTTGTTTTAAAGAGATTGTAATATGAAGATTATCCAAGCTTTATGGGCCACTGCCAATGGAAGAAGACAAGCAAGTGGTACAATAGAATTAACATGGTGGGAAAGTCCATTGTGTATTCATGGAAGGTCAAGAAGTCAGTTTGAAGGAGCTTAGAGTATGTGCAAGAAAAACACTGATCATTCAAATCTTCCAACATTTTGAGTATCTACTATGTATCAGGCACTGTGTAAGATCTAGGGATATTGAGATGACTAAGACACAACTGTGGCTTTCAAGTTGTTCCCAGTCTAACGACTCTACCTGAGAGAGTCAGGACCATCTTCCTAGAAGAGGGGATGCTTAAGCTGAGTCTTGAAGACTGAAGAAGCATTTGCCTTGCAGATAAGTCAAGAAGTAAGAAGGAAGAGCATTATGGAAGAGGGGAAGGTAAAGTATGTGCAGAAACATGAAGATATGAAATGGTGTGGTGCTTTTAGGGACTGCAAGTACCCTACTGTGTGCATGGAGTCAGGAGCACAAAGGGAGTGCGATGCATGCTGGAGTAGGGTATTGGCACTACATGTGGAAAGAGATGGATAGACATGAGACATATTAGGATAAAGAATACATAGGACTTGATGACCAATTAGCTAGATAAAGAGGTAGGAATCAAGGATCAATTCTGGATCACTGACCTAGGTAACTGAGGTGAAGTGACATTAACCATGATAGGAAATATAAGAGAAGTAGAGCTTGAGCCCAGGAGTTTGAGGTTGCAGTGAGCTGTGAGACTCTGCCTCAAAAAAAAAAAGAGGAAAAGAAAAGAAAGAGAGACAGACAGAGAGAGAGAAGTAGATATGGGCTGAGATGAGGCTGGAAAGCAAGATAAGGGCCAAGCTGGGAGGGCCATGTTAACATTAGCAAGGCTAGAACATGAAAGGCCTTGAAAGTCAGGTTATAGTGAACTTTGAAAAGTTTTAATCAAGAGAGTGATATTGTCATGTTTCATTTTGGGAGGTTTGCTCTGACTGCTGTGTTAAATTAAAGTAAAATCCACAGAGCATGTGATAAAGTGACAGGGATGGAGAAATAAGGGGTGGCTGTCAAGTTTCTGACTTGAGCCCCTGAGTGGATGGAGGAATCATTCACTGATATTGAGAACACAAGAATAAAGGTGATTGAGAGCTGAAAATGTTGAGTTCCATTTTGGATATGGTGAGTTTAGGAAGTCTATGGCACATTCAGTAGGTGATTGGATCTATGGGTCTGGATCTCAGGATAGAGGTTTGGGATGGAGTTTTATATGCATTCACTGCATAGATAGTGAGTGATGGATGCCATGGGAAATTTCCCGCGATCAGGGAAAAGAGAGTCAAAAACTGAGAAACAAATATTTAGAAAGAAGTGTAAGAACTTATAAAAGAAACTAACAAAATGTTGTTTGAAAACTGGGAACATGGTTTCATGGATAAAACCAAGGAAAAAGGTGTTTCAAGAATGAGGAAGTGATCAAGAATATAAAGTATTATAAAAACTAAGGCTTGTCCGTTTAACTTTTTTTTAGCTGGGAGCTACAAATGAAAATAATTTCAGCAGAATAATAGGGTAAGAGCCTGATTATAATGAGTTAGAAAGCAAATTGACAACATGCAATTAGAAAATATAGGAGTTTTTTTTTGAAACAGGGTCTTTCTCTGTCACCCAGACTGTAGTGCAGTGGCATGACCATAGCTCACTGCAGCCTTCAACTCCTGGGGTCCGGGGATCCTCCCATCTCAGCCTACTGAGTAGCTAGGATTATAGGTGTGTGCCGCCACATCCAGCTAATTTTTAAAAATTTTTTTTAGAAATGGGATCTCACTGTGTTGCCCAGGCTGGTCTTGACCTCAAATGCTCCTCTTACCTCAGCCTCCCAGACTACTGGGATTACAGGAGTGAGCCACTGTATCCAGCCAGAAAATATAATTTTTAAAATATAATATTTACAATAGGAACAGAAATTATAAGATGCTTAGACATAAATCTATGAAAGTACATGCAAGAGCTTTATAAATAAAGTTCTAAGAGATTGTTTTAAAAAATTTGAAAGCAGACCTAAGTAATAGTAACATACACTATGCTCATGGATGAAAACAGATATCATAAAGAAGGCAATTCTCCAGATTACTCTATATATTCAATGTGCTTTCAGTCAAAATCTCAACTGTTTTTTATGGTTCTTGATGAGCTAATTTAAAAAATTCATACAGAAAACCAAAGGGCCAAAAATAACCAGCAAAGTCTTAAGAATAAAAACAAGGTGGGGGATTTTCTCTGCTCGATATCAAATCCTATTATAAAACTATAATAATTATGACAATGTGATATTGCACAGGGCTGGGCAAAAAGATCAGTGGAATAGTTTAATGACCTCAGACACAGATTCACACAGGTATGGGAACTTGATATATAACAGACATATATACAAATCAGTAAAGAAAGAAAAAACTGTTCAATAAATGGTACTGGGAAAATTGGTTATCTGCATGAAAACAAATAAAAGTATAAATATGTATATATCCCTACTTCAAACCATATGCAAAAATTAATCCCAAGTGGGCTAGAATACTCAATGTGAAAAGCAAATTTTAAACTTTTACAAGAAAATATAGGGAAATGTCATTATGGTCTCAGATTAACGAAGAGATTCTCAAGCAAGTCACAAAAAACAAACCATAAAGGAAAAGAGTGATAAATTTTACCATATTAAAATGTAAAGTATCTATTCAATAAAAGACACTGTAAACAGAGGGAAAAGAAAAGCCACAGACCAGAAGAAGATATGTGTAATGCATATAATGTACAAAATATTGATATCCAGAATTACCAAAGAACTCACAATATCAATAAGAAAAAGACAAACAGCTCAAAAACTTGGCAATGAATATTAACAGGCAATTACCGATAGTAGAAACCTAATGACTACTAAACCTATAAAAATATGTTCAACCTCACTAGTAATCAGCAAAATGCAAAGTAAAACAATAGTAAAATACCATTTCATATCCATATAATAGACACAAATTGAAAAGTCTGATAATACTAATTATCTCAAGGATATGTAGGAACAGGAATTCTCGTAAACAGTAAGAGTCTAAAATGGTACAATCTAGGAGAGCAGAATGGCAATATCTGGCATAGCTGAAGAATGAAGACATGGCAATTCCAGATGTAAGAAGGAAATACCCTAGAAAAATGCTTTCCCACTGTGTAGAAGGTGACTTGTACATGGATAGCCATTGTAACATTTCTGTAATAGCAAAAATTTGGAAACAAGAACTAGAAGAATAGATGAATGAATTGAGGTATATCCATAATACAGAGCACTATGAAGCAATAAAATGAACTATAAGCTATATGCATCAACATGAAAAATTACAGGAGCATAATATTGAGTGAAGTGGGGGGAGGAACCAAGATGGCGGGCGAGAAAAGCCACCAGAGTGTCTCTGCAAAAAAGAAAGATTTTAGAAGAAAGTGAAAAAAATAAACTAGCAGAAAAACATAGATTGGATGAGGGTGGGAAGGAAAGGTGCCTGAAACTACAGGAAACTCCACGGGAAGACGTGGCGGAGGAGAACTGGAAGCAGAAAGGCCCCTGAGAGGCTTGGAGACCAGCAACAAGGGTAGATGGAGCAGATAACTTTCCCCTCCCTTGCATCTCGGACTGCTGGTGGGCTCCTGCGTGGTTGGAGAGACCTGCCGACACCAGCCCAGAGACAGCTGCCGCCAGTGAGCAGTGAGTCTCTTGCTGACAGGACACCAGGCTCCCAGCTCCCTCGGGGCACCTCCCCACTCGCAGACCTGAGCCTATCGGCAGACACCATACTTCTCCATTCTCTCCTTCCCCTTCCCTACCCGTGGGTGCCCAGAGAGACAATTTAGCCATCACACAGAGACATCTCCAAGGAACGGGACCTTTCCTTTTGGGGCTCTACAGCAGACTGTGGGATACTCAGACTGCAAGCTCCCTACCCACCAGCCCTCCCAGGGGCTGATTGCCTGGGGACTCCAGGGGAGCAGGGCAAATCCCAAGGTGGAGAGAAATAGATCCAGCTTGGGCATCCTGTAGGTGATTTGAGATCAGCACCCCTCCCCCTGGCAGGATCAGGGATTGATCTCCAGGGCCCAGGGGACAGGCCTGCAAACCAGACCCCGTACACCCTGGTCATGATTGCACTGCTCTGGGGCACAGAAGGGATATCTGTGAAAGAGCCTACTGAGGAGTGTGAACCTTCAGGGGCAAATCAGCATGCCTGAGCGGCAACCCTCCTCCCAAAAGAGGGCTGTGCATGCAGCTCAGGATACGATCCTGGGTAGGGAACCTCCCGGACCATGTCACAGCCACGAGAGATCCATTGGCCTGAGGTCCCGCTTGCTGGCAGAGGCCTGGGAGAGGCCATGGAGAGAGGGAGGATGGAAGAGAGTGAGATCTGCTCTGGAGTGTGCATCTGGGACAGTTCCACCCCCCAAGCCCAGATTACCAGCTGAGTGGAGCCATTTCAGCCCCACCTGGCAGCTTTGCACAGAAGTAAAGAACAGACCTTTGACCCCTGCTAACAGCAGTTGTGGAGCCTGAGGGCAGGCTTACCCAACCCAGCCCCACCCAGACTCACTCCCGGACCTGTCCACACTGAGATGGAGAATAAGGACACACCTGGAAGTCCAAGGGCCCCACCCACCACCCGAGGCACAAGAAGGCCTCTCCAGAGGAACAGGAGCTGGCTACAGGACCCCAAAACAGCACTGCAGCTCGCTCCTTCCAGCAAGTGCCACTTACTGACAGGGAGGTCATTCTGCACACCCTTTTACTGCATCTACTGATTCATCATAAAGGGTGTGGGCAGATCTCACCCACAAACACAAACTACTGGCTCAGAGACTAAACAGGGCATGTCATTATCCAAATGAAAATCTAAAGGCAAGAAGGAACAACAGATTCAGATGGGAAGGAACCAGCAAAAGAATTCTGGAAGTGTGAAGACTCAAACGGAAAGCACACCCCCAAAGAGGAGCAACAGCTCCCCAGCAATGGACATTAACCAAACTCAGAACACTAAAATCACAGAAGAAGAATTTCAGACATGGATTGTAAGAAAACTGAATGATATGCAAGAAAAAATGGATAACTGACACAAAGAAACCACAAAAATAATCCAGGACTTGGAAGAAAAATTCACTAAAGAAATTAAAATATTAAAGAAAAATCAAACCAATCGCCTGGAAATGAAGGACTTATTCAGGGAACTACAAAACACAGTGGAAAGCCTCAAGAACAGGGAAGATAAAACAGAAGAAAGAATTTCAGAGATTGAAGACAACTCCTTCCAATTAAATGAGTCAGTCACAGAGAACGAGCATAAAATTAAGATAAAAAAATAAGCATACAAGAAATGTGGGATTATGTGGAAAAAAAACGAAACTGAGCGTGATAGGGATTCCGGAAGGTGAAGAGGGAAACCCTCAAGGGCTGGATAAGCTATTCAAAGAATTAATAGAGGATAATTTCCCAGGCCTGGCTAAAAATCTAGATATACAGGTACAAGAAGCTCAATGGACCCCAGGGAGATTCAATGCAAATAGGAAGACACCACTTCATGCAGTCATCAGATTGATGAAAATATCCACGAAAGAGGCCTTTCTATGAACTGTAAGGAAAAAGAAACAAGTAACATACAAAGGAAAGCCCATGAGAATAATTCCAGACTTCTCAACTGAAATCCTATAAGCAAGAAGAGACTGGGGCCCCATTCTCACTCTTCTGAAACAGAATAATGCCCAGCCTAGAATCTTGTACCTTGAAAAACTAAGTTTCATATATGAAGGAGAAATAAAGACATTCTCAGATAAGCAAAGATTGAGGGAATTCACCAAGACAAGACCAGTTCTCCAAGAAGAACTCGAAAAAAAATTACACAAGGATCAGCACAATAAACACTCTCGAATGTCAAACCACTCAAAAGTTAAAGATCAAAGGCTAGATTCCACAATGGCTCAAGAGAGAAAACAAAGCAACAAAATGCAACCCAGACGAATGAACAGTAATTCACCACACTTATCGGTTGTCTCAATAAATGTGAATGGCTTGAACTCCCCTCTCAAGAGACATAGGCTGGCCAAATGGATTATAAAAAAAAATTCAAGCATCTGCTGTCTCCAGGAAATACATCTAACCTGCAAGGATGCATTTAGACTCAAGGTAAAGGGGTGGAAATCAATATTTCAATCAAGTGGAAGCCAAAAGAAGGCTGGTTTGGCAGTTTTTATCTCAGATAACTTAATTTTTAAATCAATAAAAGTAATGAAA
>CAUYSK010030481.1:0-20994 GCA_963575035.1 Avahi laniger
CACCACATGTACTCACCATCAAATTGGTATTAACTGATCAACACATAAGTGCACATATAAGAATAACATCTATTGGATGTTGGGCAGGGGGGAGGAGGGAGGAGGGGACGGGTATATACATACACAAAGAGTGCAATGCGCACCACCTGAAGAATGGACATATTTGAAACTCGGACTTGGGGGGCGCAAGGGTAACATATGTAACCTAAACATCTGTACCCCCATAATATGCTGAAATAAAAAATTCTATTTCTAGTTATCTCAAATTAACAATTACTCAAAGATTATGAATTAATAAATGAGATGTGTTGCAAAGTGATTTATAAGATGAACAATATACATGTTCTTAGTTCTTGTTATAATGTTAGAAAATGTTATATTCATTTCATATCAACTTAATTAGAACTGAAGCTGTGAATCTGAGTGAAATGCAAAAATAAAACTGCCTATTAGGCTATTTCCACAAAGAACATGGAGAATCATTATGACTGTTCGTGTCTGAAGATCCAAATATGGGGAGGAGAAAAAAATCATCACTCTACAGTGAAAGGTTAATAGGCAAATATGAACAAAGAACAATTGACATTGAAATAAACCCCATAAAGAATGAAGAGATCTGTGAGTTCAAAAGTCAAAGCCCTTCACTCAAGACAGGGCCCCTTTGCTGCCTTCCCTCTGTGTCCCTAACAAAGGGCTGTTCTAACACTCGCTTACCCCTCTTCTCTGACCCCACTTCCTTCCCCTGAAACTTAGTCTGAACTTCCTTTTTCAAAGGGAAAACATTTAGCTCCCTAAATGTTGAGAATCTCTCTCAACTTAGGTATATAGAGTAGAAATTCTCTAGGAGCTTATGTGTTGGCGCAGAGAGTGCACATGTTCTAGAAAATTCCACTCTGTGCTAAGAGAATTGTTTGAAGTCTCAAAATTCAATGATGAGTAATATTGTCAGATGCTTAGAGACAGATGGAATATTTCCTGGGTTCTGGGACAATTAACTCTCTACCCTTTATAAACTCCATATAGTCAATAAATATTCATTTGAAACTGAAAAAAAAAATGGAACTTGATATTTTAAAGAAATGTAACTCAGGACCCTTCAGATGTTGACTGGACCAAAATGCAACATTTTCTAATGAGGAAAACCATATCCTTCATGTAACAAAAGCTGTTTTCAAAAGCCAGAGGACCAGCACTGTTAAACAGACCATCCTGGACAGCTGTTCAAGTTCAACAGGGAAATAATTAGACATTCCACACTGCTGCCATCTGATGTGAGGTGCCCAGACAAGGTTTCCGAGGCAGGAGACAGGGGTCGGTAACAGAAGACGCAGTGAGAAAAAAAAAGTAGTGTGAATGGGATGAGTAATACTGAATGGAATTAAGATTCTGCACTTGCTTTGCCAAAGATCTATACTCAAAATAATCCCAAACCTAAGTAAAGTAAGGCCTGGACTGCTGGGAGGCTTTCAGACATGGGAACGTGTGTGAGGCTGCCAAATGGGTCATTGTTTCTAAAAATGATGTGTCCCAAGATGACAGCAAACTTGTTTTTCAGACAACTGGCATTCATTTATGTGATTACACCAGCACTTCCTTCTTTCTTGATTTGTCCAGAATATATTCTGTCCTGACAAGACCGGAGAGTGATCCACATGTGTTGGCAAATTGAAGACTATGACTCTTTGGGGGTTTTTGGATTTTATGAATATCATTTTCATTTGGTAAATACTACCATAATGCTTAGGGAAGGAAGAAGAAATAGGTCAGCCTGAGCATTTCATTCAGCGGTCATTTCAGAAACCTCAGAATTCTGGTGCTATAAAATGTGTCCTCTTAATGAGCTTTTTTTTATTTAAGTTCACATGGCTAGGCTAATTTATTATTTGTATGTTTTAGTTATTTTTTCTTATGATTACTCCCTGAAAGGAAATCTTCTGATCGCATTTGCCTTTGATAAACATCTGTTAGAGTTTGTTTTGCTCTGGTTTGATTTGTTGGTTTTATCAGTGATTGTTGGAAATGTCTGGTGTAGAGCTGCTCAGTAGTCTCCAAAGACTGATTTCTGGAAAATGTGCATGTTGTCGTCCCCTAACACCTTGCAGTCCCTTCGCTGCTATTCCAGTCATCTGCCTTTTTGTGTTCCTGTCTTTTTTTTTTTTTTAGTTTCAGGGTATTATGAGGGTACAAACATTATGGTTACACTTTATGTCTTTGCCTCACCCAAGCAAGGGTTAGAGGCATGCCCTTCCCCCATACAATGCTCCCCATGTCCTTTAGTTGCAGGTTTGTCTCCCCCCATCCCTCTAATTCTTGGAGAGTATTACTGCCATGTGAGCACCCTAGTGCTCATCAGTTAGTACCAATTTGATGGCGAGTACAAATGGAGCCCATTCTTCGGATCTTGTGGTACCTCACTTTGGATAATGGGCTTAAGTTTAATCCAGGAAAGTATAAGAGGTTCTAGATCACTGTCATTTCTTATGATTGAGTAATATTCCATTGTATACATATACCAAATTTTAATAATCAACTCATGGATTGACGGGCACTTGGGTTGTTTCCACATCCTTGCAATAGTGAATTATGCTGCCATAAACATTCAGGTGCAGATGTCTTTATCATAGAATGTTTTGTGCTCTTTTGGGTAGATGTCTAATAGTGCTATTGCTGGATCAAATGGTATTTCAATTTTTTGCTCTCTGAGGTACCTCCAAATTCTTTTCCACAGAGGTTGCATTAATTTGCTGTCCCACCAGCAGTGTAAGAGTGTTCCTGTCTCTCCGCATCCTCACCAGCATTTGTTGTTTTGGGATCTTTTGATAGAGGCCAATCTCACTGGCATTAGGTGATAGCTCATTGTAGTTTTGATTTGCATTTCTCTAATGATTAGAGATGTTGAGCATTGTTTTATATGTTTGCTGGCCATTATTCTGTTTTCTTTTGAAAAGTTTCTGTTCATTTCCTTTGCCCATTTGTTGATGGAATTGTTTGATTTTTTTCTTGCTGATGTTTTTGAAAGAACTCAATTTTTAATGGGTTGAAATACAGATGGAAAGAAATGCCAAAATGGATTAATAGTTTTATAATAGCTGATCCTTTTAGACTGCATTGTCTTCAAGATATATGCCTATTAAAATCTTGATATTCTAATTTTATATATGACAGTAGTGCTATTAACATAAAAATATATGACTTGATTAATAATATTCACTTTATGACTATTTAACTCTCTCCCAGGAAGAATCCCTACATCTTACATTCATGAGAATCTCCCTAATATTTAGATTTTAGAATAGTAAGCAGAAGATTAAATCAAAGTTTTCCAGTTGTTTTATAAGTTGAAAAGAATGTCTGTTGTTGCCTTTTCAGATGAGGCACATCTGTGTTCAATGTTATCTTTCCAATATTAATTTTACATCACTCCTGTATTTTTACTAAGATAAATTTGGTTTTGAATGTGAAAATAAATTATTTAAAAAGAGATAAATCTTTTGCAATTAAATGTTGGCAATAGAGTTGATGTGCAGCAGTGTTATCCTCTTTGAAATAAGGTGATAGTGCCAGTAAGGGTTATTAAGAATCTTCTTACAAGTACTTATTTGATTTAATGAAATTATATATTTGTTCACAGTGAAGATAAATATCATTGAAATGGTATGTAAAACATCCAATTTTTAAATTAACTAGAATGAATAAGAACTTTCAATGAGTGAATTTTTATTGTATAGCCTAATGTACTCCTTAGTCTATAGAGTCTTTTGTGTGTGAGTTGGCTCATAAATATGCTTTTTGTTGAGGTCATTTGGGCCTATAGTAAATAAACCCCTGAAGGGAAGTCTAATATTCAACTGGTTACTGAACTTTGCTCTAAGTTCAGGACTGATACACTCAGGGGTTACCTTTTAATATGTAATATTTATTGCTTTAAAAACTAAATTAACTTTAGTTTTTGGTCTGTTATTAATAGATTGAGAGTCTGTTATTAATAGATTGAGAGTTCACCCTAAACTTCACGAACTGTTTAAGTTAAGCACGTAAGGATATTTAAATTCACTGTACTATTTCACTTAAAATGAATGCCAGAAGTAGAGGTTCTAAGATTGTAAGAAAGCCATAGTGTTCCTATTTTACATGTATTTCTTTCTTTTACACTATGCCAGACCTTCATAATTTATACCCAGAAGGATTTCTGTGGCCTTTAAATATCCACAGTGCTTGATTATTTCCTCCTTGTTCATGGTCCTATGAGGTGAAAATTTTATACTTACAAAATTAAATCCAAACTTATTCTTAAGAAGCGTACAGTCTGATACTATATTTAATATCTGCAAAAGAATAAAGATGTGATCTAATGGAGAGAGATCAAGTAATGATCAAATACTTCAAATTTGAGAGATCAGAGAAAGCTTCAACAAGGAATTGCCTTGAACTGGTCTTTGAAGTTAGTACAGATGGGCTTTGGTCCTTGTAGCAGACTTAACAATGCTCTGCTCACCTGAGTACAATTATAGCTATGGATGATTTCTGGTATGCTGACAGTGTCCTAAGTCAGGTACCAGCACCTTTCTTGCTTCTCTGCCTTAGGGCTTTCTCTGGCACCAGAGGAGCCTGCTTGGCTATACTGCATTTTCCACAGAGAAATGCAGAGGAGTTAACATTGCTGCGGGCAAACTCCAGCCAGTGGGAGATGGGAGAGAATCTGCAGATGAATGGCCCAGCGTCCTCCAGGAGTACCATTTGGTGGTATGACCTACATGATTTCCAGAGGGTCCCTAACAGGATTGTGCTTCGGTGGCTCACAGTGGTAACCTGCTCATTAATGCAGCCATTGTTGCATTTTCTTTCTTTTCTCCTTTCCCATTTCTAGACTTATACTTCTTGAGATTACTTCGCAGTTAAACTATCCACCCCCAAATCCTTTTTCCAGCATCTGCTTTTGGTGGAACCCAAACTAAAACAGTTTGGTAGAGATGAAGAAAGAACAGCATGGGTAAAGTTGTACAGAATAAGTATAGCATCAGTGAGTGGCTCAGCTTAACTGGAATATCACGTTTGTGGTTCCGGGGCAATAAAATTAGTTAGGTCACAAGGAACTTAAATGGCAGACAAAGGATCCGATGCTTTTCTTCGGGCATTGCGGATTTTCTAAAGGCTTAGCAGAGGGAGGTGACACGATGAGAGCTATGCTCCAAACAGTAACCTGGTGGTAGTCTTTAAAAGAGATTGAAGATGGCAGAGACTGAAAGTATAAAGAACATTCAGGAGACCATTCTGTGGTCTAGGTTAGATAGTGACACTGGAGGGAATGGAGAGGAAGGGTGATAAATGCTACATCTGGCACATGGTTGATGTGGGTGTCAGGGGAGAGAAAGGTATTAAAAATAAGGTAAATATTTCTAGCCTAGCTTGCTGACTAGGAGGATGGCGATGCTTTGTTAAAAACTGAAAACTCTATAGAGGAGGAGCATGTTTAAGTGAGATAAAATGACTCTAGTTTGCTTCTATGGCAAAATCTGTCAGTTGTCTGTACAATATTTTTTCTCTCTTTCTTTTTCAGTATCAGAATCCTCATTTTATTCAGGCTATAATATGTCCAGTTAGGAGATATTTCCCAGCTTCCCTTAAAGCAGGTTGTAGCCATGTGACTAAGTTCTGAGTAATGTGTTATAAGCGGAAGTGTTGGGTTAAATTTCAAGGACAGCTGCATAAGATGAAGAGACTCATCTGGAGCTGTGCCTCTTTGCCTTGCCCTCATTCTTACTGCCTAGCATCCAAAAACATGGAGGTCCAGCAGCAGTCTTGGACTCTGAGATAACTTTGAGTGTGGAAGCCACGTAGTGGGAATTTCTAATGATGAAGGAGACCATACCAGTCCCAACCTGCCTACTTCCCCTCCAGAATTTGATTGTATAGAGGAGAAATAAACCTCATCTTCTCTGAGGCACCGGTATTTTGTGTTTTCTTTTGGAGACAATTGTACCTAATTCTAACTAATGACACAAAGCATATTGAAATCTGAATTGAGAGCAGAATATCCAGATGGCAATGTTCAATAGGCAGTTGCAAATAAAAATAAACAAGCAAATAGATAAATAAATGTAATAATAGAAATTAACATTTGAGTGATAATTATATTCCAGATCCTTATTTCATATGCAAGTAGGCATAGAGAGGCTTGACGGTTTGCACAAGATATGTAACTGGTAAGTGACAGAGCTGGGATTCAAACCCTGTACTGTCTGATGCCAGACTGTTAACTATTGTGCTGCAGGACTGGACAGAACTTAGAAGAAAGGTCACAAGAATTTATTTTTAAGGGAAGATGAGCTGGCAAAATTCTTTAAAAATACTGAAAACATAGAAACTACTTATTGGCATATTTATTTTGTAAAATTAAGTTATATTATTTTTAAATAGTGTGCATAATATACATGAGATCCACAGGACTTAGAAGTAAAATTATGTCCAGAAAGAAATTCCGTTGTCGATCTGAATTATAGTAATTGGTGATTTAGGGAGGTTTATTAATATTTCTGTTGACTTTTTAGAGGTGTTTTATTAGGAAATCTATGAGGCCAAAACAAATGGAGAGGCCTCAAATAATTTAAAAGTCAGAAAAGAATTTAAGGGCGTTATCTAGTCCAATACCCTGCTTTTAAGATGAGGAACTGAGGCTGGGCGTGGTGGCTCACGTGTGTAATCCTAGCACTCTGGGAGGTCGAGGTGGGTGGATTGTTTGAGCTCAGGAGTTCGAGACCAGCCTGAGCAAGAGTGAGACCCCCATCTCTACCAAGAATAGAAAGAAATTAATTGGACAGCTACAATATATATATAGAAAAAATTACCCGGGCATGATGGCACATTCCTATAGTCCCAGCTACTTGGAAGGCTGAGGCAGTAGGATTGATTGAGCCCAGGAGTTTGAGGTTGCTATGAGCTAGGCTGACGCCATGGCACTCTAGCCCAGGCAACACAGTGAGACTCTGTCTCAAAAAAAAAAAAAAAAAAAAAAAAGATGAGGAACTGAGACCTGAAGCAGTTGAGTACTGAAAGTTGTATATCAGAGCTAGGAACAGAACCAAGACAATAATTCTGTCTTCTTAGTCACTCTTGAATTTCCTATAGGCCAGGCTGATGGACGCTTCATTGTGATTATCTCTGAGTTCTCATTGATCCTGATCCTCAGACTCTAACTATTGCCTTTAGAAAACTTCCTACATCAGAGGTAGTGAAACAAGCCAAAATCCAGCCATAGTGTCTGTCTGTTGCAAGAGAAAATTACTAGTCCTCATTCTCCTCTTCAAGAAATTTGTATTATGGTTTAATGTGATTATCTGGCCAAAAAATATCATGGCATAAAATTCAAACTCCTCATTAGAGCATGCAAGGGCTCTTGTGATGTCCTCCTCTGCTCTTCCTTTTGGGCTTTACTTTGCTCTAGCTGTGCTGATCCTGGAAATTTGCTGTTCCTGGAAATTGTTGAGTATGTTCCTACCTCACAGCTGTCTCACAGCTCTCTCTACTTTGAATACTCTACCATTGTTATCTGTAGAGTTTAACTCCTCACTTTCTTTAGTGTAGCTCATACATCATTTCATAGGATGTATTACTGCCTGATCTATTTAAATGGAATTTAAAAAAAAATTTTTATAGGCACCCATTTAGTTTGTTTTCTCTTGCTACTTTCATAAGGGTTAGGCATTTTGTTTTGTTCATATGCAGTGCCTAGAACAGTATCTGCCTAACACATAGTATATGTTCAGTAAAAATATGTATTGGATGAGTGAAGAGAACAGTATGTGAGGGCCAACTTATAAAAGTAATGTTCTATAATATAGGCTGTGATTTTAAAGCCCACTCAATGGTGTTAGTTTCTGTTTTCTTAAAAACCACTATGGAATTACTGTAATTCAGGGAAGTTTAATATATTTTAATATACTAAAAATCATTCATTTGGAGCACTCTGTGTAGGAGGCCTTTCCTGAATCTTCCATCAGTAGACAACATGAACTCCTTTGTTCCTCCACTATTCCAAATTTCTGGAATATTTCTGCAGTTTTGAGCTAGGACTAGGTACTTGGCCACTGTTACCCTTTGGTAGTAAATGACCCTCTAATGACCTGATTGAGTTGGTATATTTTACTTATTGTTAACAAGGTACAAACTTGAAAAAATTGCTTTCAAAGCCCAAGTCTTTTGGAGCATAGAAAGAGATTGAAAACTTTATGCAATGCATGTGTATAGTCATAGAAATGCATTTGCTAATAATATGGCTCTATAATAATAATAATAATGGAAACTGTTTATTGAACTCTTACTATGTATTTGTACTACTGTAGGCTCTTTACACATGTTGAGGTTTTATGAGTGTGTCACCATCCGCAGGTAGAGAAGACTTTCTAGTTAGAGAACAACACACCAGTTTATGTTCCTAAACAGAAGAAACAGCATACAGCTCTACCCGCCTTCAAGGAAATTGTAATTTTATGGTGTTAATGAGAGAGATGAAATAAGCGTAATAAATAGTGGCAAATGTAGAAACACAGTGAAAGAGACATGAAACACATTCAAAACAAAGCCCCAGGTGGCTAAAACATAGCCTGTACATAACCAGGAATGAATGTGTAATAAGAATATATTCAGATGATTTCTTTCAAGACAGTTTATTAAGTGAACAAATGCAAGCCTTTTTATTTTGCTTGACAAGTATTTAATTTTCTATTGTGATCAATAATATAGAAAATAAAAAGAAAAATTGACTTTCTTACGTTAAGAAAAGGATGGAATTTGTGAAACAAAACAACAAATTAATGATTTTAGAAAGGAACCAGAGTGCTTTAAGATAGAAAGAATTGCAAAATAATAAGAATCATAAAATTCAGTCTTCACCAGATAGAAATCTGGTCATTCCTAGCTGTAAACAAAGCACCCATCTTCATTTGTTGAGTTTCCTGAAGAGTTAAGACTATCTACAAAACAGAAAATTTTAGCAACTAGCATATGGCAGCAATGCAATGAAATGGAAAGACAAATGGCCAGTTTACCTGAATAGTCTCTCATCAAGACAATTTGTTAGTATTCTGCAAGAGTGGCTGGAGAATTGATTTGGTTGTATGTTGTTTGACAGAGCAACATTTTTTGCAATATGGGAAAGCAATTCCCAGAGGATTTAAAATAGTTAGAGAAATTCATCATGTGATTTTTCTGTTCCGAATGTAGCTTTATTTATGAAAACAGCTTGCATACATAGTTAATGTTGTAATAATATGGCAAAAAATAAACAATTATTTTAACCATTGCCATATATCACTGAAGACACATGCATCCAGAAGTTATAGGCAATTTATGGATTTTCTAAATATTTAAAGTGTCATGAATGGCTGATCTTAGTTTTAGTCATTATGTTTTCATTGCCAGTGAGTTACAAATACAGCAGATAAGTGAGCACAACAGTAATCTTCTGATTGACTTACCTGAAAGATATGAAACTTCTAATTTAAGTTCTCAAATTCCATCATGTGATTCTGTATTTATTAGACATTAATTGCTATTCAAAGAGGAAAAAAGTATTGTAGCATACCTTGTGAAATAAACGCAATGACTTATCAAATCAAATGAGGCAAACTGAAACTATTTTGAATCTTCTTTATATTTGAGTTTTTATATTTAAGGCTCTTAGCCATTTAGAAACTCACTTTAGTTCTTCAGAAAAGATCCCTGCCGCCACCATCATCCCTTTTCCCAAAATTGGGTGCTTCTGCTATATAATGTCATAACACTTTTACCTCTCCTTTGGGACACCTGATCCCCTTGCCATTGTTGGTTTAAAGTCTCTCATCTGAACTTTTTTTTTTTTTTTTTGAGACAGGATCTTGCTCTGTCACCCAGGCTAGAGTGCAATGGTGGCATCATGGCTGGCTGCAACCTCAAACTCCTGGGCTCAAGGGATCCTCCTGCCTCAGCATTGCTAGGAGCTGGGACAACAGGCACACATCACCATGCCTGGCTAATATTTCTATTTTTTGTAGATATGGGGTCTCTTTCTTGCTCAGGCTGACCTCTAACTCACAGCCTCAAGCAATCTTCCTACCTTGGCCTGCCAAAGTGCTAGGATTACAGGTGTGAGAGTCAGCCTCTCATCTGAACTCTATTATAAACACCCCAAGGGCAGGGATGATGTCAGTCTTAGTAATAACTTAAAATGAGTCAAGCACATTACTCCATCAGTTCTTCCTTCTCTCCTGAATCATCAGCTTTCTCTTCTCTCCTGGCTCATCCTATCAGCAGTACATATGAAGGAAATTAGAAATATTTTGACCCCAAATTATGGGATTTTGACATACTGGATTGACTGAAAAAGCCTCAAGCTTTTTCTGACCTTCCCACCACCAGCCATCCATCAGCTCTCCCAAAATCTTTGACATTTCTTTATCTGCCTGAGATCCAGACTCACCTAGGAAAACAATTGTCTTTCCTTCCCCTCCCTGCTACCTCAATATCTATTGCAGGAAGAAAGATCAAGAATGAAACCAGATCTGGCCCAATCCATTTTAAAAATAATACTTGTCTCTCAGGTTAATGTAATTTCCAAAGAGAATCATTTCCATTCGGTCTCTTTCCCCCATCCATTCATTCTCTCAAGTATCTGTTCATCCTCTCTAGTAATCAAATATTGCCCCTCAGCAGAATTACCTATTTTCTTCATCTCTCCTTTCCCTCTAAAATCAAAGTATATAAACTTCTGGACCCCATTGGGATATTGGGTAATCACTCTGTGATTCTCTCCGTGTGCAAGGTAAATAAACCTTTTTCTCTTGTTAATCTGCCTTATTGATTTTTCAGGGAAACTTCCTGGGACAAAAGGAAAGTTTTCCCTTCTGTCCCACACAAACGTGCTATTTTTCCATTTTTCAAAATCTCTCTTGACTCCATTTCTCCCATTTCTATCTTCCTTACAACTTTTCATCAAAACTCCTTGGAATGGTTGCTAATACTTATTATCTTTAATTTCTCTCCTTCCTTTTTCTCTTTGATCTACTATAATAACCCATCACTCTGCTGAAAGTGCTTCTATCAGGTCACCAATGAGTGCCAATGGTCAATTCTCATTTGCATATTTATATACATCAAGGACTGTAAGTGTAGATTCCTAATACTTACTTAAATCAGCTACAATTTGATAACTACACATACCAGACTTCTTCGACAGAAGATCTGTTGATAACTGTATTAGTTTTCTAGAGCTGCCATAACAAAGTACCACAAATTGATGGTTTAATACACAAAAATTTATTTTCTCACAGTTCTGGATGTCAGAAGTCTGAACTTAAGGTTTTCAGAGCCACACAACCTTCAGGGAAGAAAGAAATCTTCCCCGTTTCTTCCAACTTCTGGTGGCTTTAGGCATTCCTTGGTTTGAGTTTGCATAACTCCAATCTCTACCTCCATTTTCACACGAACTTCTCTGTGTGTGCGTGTATGACTACTCTTTATATCTCTTATAAGGAAAATTGCCATTAGATTTAGGGCCCACCCAGATAATCCAGGATGATGTCATATCAAGATCTTAATTCCATCTGCAAAGACCCTTTTTCCAATTAGGCTCATATTAAAGTTTCTAGAAATTAGGATGTGGACATATCTTTTGGGGGCCAGCATTCAACTCACTGCAATAATGATCCCAATGTTCAGTCTTTTATTCATAGCAGAGGGAAGATGCAATATGCTAATCAGGATGCCAATTTAACCACTAATTAATTTTTCATTCAACAAATAGTTATTGAATACCTCCTATGCGTCAGGCATTGTTATAGGTCATGAAGAAAAAGTGGTAAGCAAAATCCTACTGTCATGGAGTTACATTCTAGTTGGGGGAGTCAAGTAGGGAGAAAAAGAATTATCCTTTGATCCAAGTGGATTACGTAGAGCAAAATATATTAGTACATTTCCTAAAGTTACGGAAATTGTTTTAAACTTGAAATTAAGCTGTTAAAAGCCACAGTTTTATAAAAGCCAGAACATACAGAATACAAAACAGTCCTTTTCTAGTTCATTCATTGCCAGACTACATATCAGATGTTTTACCCATGTGCTAAAGCAAAAGAAAAAACAAAGTGCCAAAGTCTGGTTAAATTTATGTTTATCTGTTGACAAGTGATACAAAGCCATGCATGTAGTGTGACTATAAACCCCTAGTGTAAATAAGAAAGTGATAGCATGATGATCCTGATTTCCTTCATTAATGCTTTATTTATACCTCATTATTAGTCTAATTAAAATAAATATAAACAATGTGCCATCTATATCATGAAGCCAATTTCAAACTAACTTCTGTTTCTTTGTAACACCTCCTCTGCTTCCACCTTTTCTAAAAGACTTAATTATGGTCTTTTATCTGCTAGCTCTAAGCTATGCGTATGTTGTTATTCTTACTAATACTGTATGCTTAGGCACTTCACCTCCATTAATTTATCATTAACCATTACCCTATATTGTGGTAGTGTGCTTCCATATGCATTCTCCCTACTGAACAATCAGGTCTTTCAGAGGAGAGGCCATATCATTTCAATTTTTATTTTCCCAGCACTTAACAGAGTATATACCATGTAATGGATTAAAGATGAATTAAATTTAGTCGACTGTAGGCTTGACAACTACAAGGAGCAGGATTGCTAGGATGCTGACTGACCTAGCTATGTCATTAGACTATTAGGATTAAATCCTTCTTTGCTAACTTAATTAACTCAATGTCCTTGTCTGTGAGAAACATTAGTAGTGGGGTTGTGTTACCAGTGGGACACAATGATGTGTATTAAGCATGCACTTGGTGTGTGCCTAACTCTTAGTAAACACCTGATAAATTTTAGTGATTAACATTGCTTGGCTTTTATTTTTAGCACTATTGCTTTTAAACATGTATCCTGACAATGCAGTGGATTTTCACTTATACAAATAGCTTTTAATTGAAATACATGGAAGTTTCAATTTGGCAGGACCCAAGGTTTAAAATTATAGGCAGCTTAATAAATAGAAAACATAATTAAAAGCTCAAATTTTGAAAGCCATTAACTGCGATGTTTTAGTGACATGACTTGGAAGGATTAGCTACATAAAGCACACATTTGTCTAAAAAGAAAGTAAGTGGTGATGTTTTCTAAGCTTTCTACTGTTTCTCACAAGGTACTCTTTGATTGGCAGTCATCCTTAACTTTTCACATTCTTTTTTATCTCATACATGGCAATTACTATGTTTTAAAAAGATTTTCTTATTAAACATTTTTATATGTACCACCTCTCTTAGTCAATTTGTCAATTTTCTCTTAACTTTATCACTTTGAACATTGAAGTCATAGAATTTAAGCAATGAATAACAATAGTACTTACATAAATGAAATTTGCATTTATATTATTATACTATACTCGAAAGATATTTTTAATAAAAATATTTTTGTCTTGGAATTTTGTCCATTTAAAAAATTTTTAAATAAATTTTGTCATGTATATTTAAGGTCTACAACATGATATTATAAGATACATATACACAGTAAAATGATTACTATAGTGAGACAAAGTAATATATCCATCATCTCATGTAGTCACTCATTTTCCTCCCAGTGGAAGAGCAGCTATATCTACTCATGTGGCAAAAATCCTGAATACAATGCATTGTTATCAACTATAATTTTCACATTGTATATTAGATCTTTGGACTTGTCCATCCTACAAATTTGCTACTGTGTATCCTTTGAGTTGCATTTCTCCATTTCTTCCCCCTGACACCAATCATGGTAACCACTATTTTATTCTCTGTCTCTCTACATCTGACCTTTTCTTGTTTTTTTGTTTTAGATTCCACATATAAGTGAGATCATGTAACATTTTTCTTTCTATGTCTGGCTTATTTAACTTAGCATAATGTCTTCTAGGTCCATCCATGTTGTAGCAAATGGCAGGATCTTCTCCTTTTTAAAGGCCAAATAATATTCAATTGTGTATATATACGATAGTTTCTTTATTCATTTTTCCATTTGTGGACATGTAGACGGTTCCCATATCTTGGCTAGTGTGAATAATGCTGCAATGACCTAGAGAGTGCAGATGTCTTTATGAGGCAGTAATTTCATTTCCTCTGGGTGTATATGCAGAAGAAAGATTGCTGGGTCATATGGTAATTCTATTTTTAATTTCTTTAGGAACCTCCGTACTGTTTTTCATAATGGCTGCACCAATCAACATTCCCATGAACAGTGTGCTAAAGAATTCTCTTTCTCCATACTCTCACCAATACTTGTTATCTCTTGTCTTTTTGATAATAGTGATTTGAAGTAGTATCTCATAGTGCTTTTAATTTGCATTTCCCTGATGATTAGTGATGTCCAACACCTTTTAATGCACCTGTTGGCCATTTTAATGTTACCTTTGGAGAAATGTTTATTCAAGTCCTTTGCCCATTTTTAAAATCAGGGTATCTGTTTTCTTGCTATTCAATTGTATGGGTTCTTTATAAATCTTAACTATTAACCCTTTATCTGATACATTGTTTTCAAATTTTTTTAGTAATCTCTATGTTGCCTTTTCGTTTTTTTGGTTATTTCCTTTGCTGTACAGAAGCTTTTTACTTTTTCTTTTTTTCTTTTTATTTTTTTTATTTCAGCATATTATGGGGGTACAAATGTTTAATTTACATATATTGCCTTTGCCCCACCCAAGTCAGAGCTTCAAGTGTGTCCATCCCTGAGATGGTGCACACCACACCCATTAGATGTGACTATACCCATCCTCTCTTCCTTCCTCCCATCTGCCCAACACCTGATGAACGTTACTACTATATGTGCACTTAAGTGTTGTTCAGTTAATACCAATTTGATGGTGAGTACATGTGGTGCTTGTTTTTCTATTCTTGTGATACTTCACTTAGTAGAATGGGCTCCAGCTCTATCCGGGATAATATAAGAAGTGTTAGAGCACCATTGTTTTCTGTGGCTGAGTAGATCTCATTGGTAATACATATACCACATTTTATTAATCTACCTTTGCTGTACAGAAGCTTTTTAGTTTTATGTAGTCCCATTTCTTTATTTTTGCTTTTGTAGCCCAAGCTTTTGGTGTCATATATAAGAAATCATTGTGAAGGCAGGTGCCAAAGAGCTTTCCCACTATGGTTTTTTCTATGAGTTTTATGGTTTTAGATCTTACATTTAGACCTTTTATCCATTTTGAGTTGATATTGAATATGGTGTAAAATTTGAGTTCACTTTCATTCATTTGCTTGTGGAAATCCAGTTTCCCCAGTACCATTTATTGAAGAGACTATCTTTTCCCTATTATGTCTATTTAGTGACCTTGTCAAAAATTAGTTGACCACATGTATTCAGATTTATTTCTGGATTCTATTCTAGCCCACTGGTCCATCCTAGACCTTAAGAGACCTTGTAGCTTTCTTTCTTTCCTCTTGGAATTCTGCTCTGGGATCACTATGTAAAGAAGCCTATCCTAGCCTACCGGAGGATGAGAGGTCATATTGAGGGGAACTGAGGTGCTGTAGCTGACAGCCAGCACTTCCTGGCAGCTGTGTCTTCATGAGTGATCCCAAATGAGACAAGAAGAACAACTGCCTTGCATAGAATTGCTGATCTACAGGATCTTGAGCAATAATACGTGAGTTTTGTTTTAAGCCTCTAAGTTTTGGGGTTGTTTGCTATACGGAAGTAGATAACTGGTACCACCTATGTAGGCCAGAAGTGAAGGAACAGAGGTAATTCTCAATCTAAAAGTCCTCTCTAGTGCCTGTGTTCTCTCAACTTCCAGCAAACACATTTCCAATAATAAGGCACTGAGTCAGAACATTTTCCTTTCATGAACAGAGATATTACTGTATTATACAGATCAGTTTGGTCTGCAGCAGCAGAAAAAAATGACTGTAGAGATTTCAAGAGTAGTTTCTGATACTTATATTGCCTGGAAATATCTGCTGGCTTATTGCCTTTCTGGTTACTGTATACCTCTTGATGACAGCAATAAAAGACTCAGAAATATTAAAAATGAAGAACTGCTGAGTCCCAGGCTAATTTCAGTCACCATTATCACTGAGAGTGCTATTACAATGTTGATAGTAATGTATGTATTTGAAAAGCAATGATTTCTAAAAACACTAGCTAAACTATTAATAGAAACTTATCTTTAATGAAGCAGTAGAAAGTGTTGTAGGAATCTGAAGAATTAGAAATAAGTGAAGTTATTTAGCTAATACAGAAAATTATATGATCAGGTTTTTTTTATTTTTCAGTGATTTTTCTTTAGTTGTAAGATACAGAACCAATAATTTTGACGCCAAATTGAAAAATATGGAAACATTTATTGGAATCATACAAATTTCTTTCTCCTTCCATCTCTTCTTTCTTCTTTTTATTTCTTTTAACCTAAAGTTTTTTCTGATTTTATAGGCAACAGTGAATGTCAACTGACTTCACACTGGATTCCTTCTGGAACTTCCACTCCAATCCTAATGCTCTTGTTCTGGTAGAGCAGAGGGCCAAGCCCGAGTGGTCTACGCTGTATGTCCTAAGACTGTAGCCTGACCTTGCTTGGTCCTGGAGGCTGAAGTGTCTCCAAGGTCTACAGTATTTATCTCCCCACAAGAAATGGCACAAGGGTAAAAAACGAGAGCTACAGTGAGTGTAAGTTAAGGTAGAGAAAATATTAGTGAGTGTATCATGTAGTGGTTATACTTGGGTAGTATGGAATCAAACAGAATTTGAATCCCCACTCTGCCACCTGCTAGCTGGGCAAATTGGGCAAATTACTTAATTTCTAAGCCTTGATCTCCTTACCTGTAAGATGGGAATAATCATAGGACCTGCCTTATAGGGTAACTATCAGGGTTGAGTAAAATAAAGCATTTAAAGTATTTATCAGTGTCTACCACACAGTCAGTGCTCACTAAGTGCTAGCGACTATTGTTGTACAAGTCTTTTGTTCAGATAATGCAGCAGATTAAATTTTAATTTATATATCATTTAAAATAATTTGATTGAAGCACCAGCCTTCCAAATCTCACCACTTAATCTAAAAACTACAATATGATTAATATGATTTACAATTAGTATCAATGTTATTCTTAAAACGTGTGTAAAAGCTGGCAAACAGGACAATATTATCTGGGGATGTAGTAAATTAGAAGCATAGCAAAAAGTTTAGGTGCAATTATTTATAACCTTGTTAAAGGGAATGCTATTGTTAGAGAAACACTTTTGTCAGGGAGAGTTATAAAATGAGTGCGTTCTCATGTGTTTTGAGTTGCCAGATCTTTCCAATTCCTAAATACTGTGGTTACTTCTCAGTCCTCATCTTACATGACATAGTAATGGCATGTGACAAACGATCACCCTTCTTTTCTTAAAACATATTCTTCAAGTGATTTCTAGGACACCACATCTGCCTGGATTTCCTCCCCTCTATCTGCTTCTCGTTAATTTCTTCTGGTTCCTCCGTATCTGCCTGGTCTGTAAATACTGGAATGTCCCGAGGAACAGTTTGTGGACCTCTTTTCTTTTCTAACTATATTCACCCCCTAGGTGATTGCATCCAGCCTCACAAATTTAAATACAGTCTATGTGCTGATCACTCCCAAATTTTTATGTTTAATGTATATCTCTCCTCTTAATTTCAGACTCATATACTAACTGCCCATTTTATACCTTCACTTAAATATCCAACTCCGCATGTCCAAAATCAGCTCCTTTTGTGGTCATCCCCATCTCAGTTAATGGCAGCTCTTAGTGTCATTCTTGACCCCTCTTTCTCTCACACGTAACATCACATAGTTTAGCAGAAAACCTTGTCAGTTCTACCATTTGTGTGTATGTGTGTGCATACATAAATACATATATATATATATATATATATATATATACCATACACACAATATATATATAATTGAGAGAAAGAGAGAACACTCACCATCACTTATTACACCCCTGGAATCACTATCACCCTAGCCGAAGCCACCGACACCTCTCTCCTATCTTACTGCAATAGCTTTTTCTCTCTTTGCTTCTACTCTTGCCCCACTATAGTTTGTTTCCAATGCAGCAGCCAATGTAGTCTAGTTAAAATTTAAATTAGATTATGTCATTTCTCTCTTCAAAACTCTTCAATGGCTTCTATCTTGCTCAGAGGAAAAGCCCAAATCCTTTTAGGGAGCTGGGTAATCTGCCTCCCCATTGCTTTTCTGACCTCATCTATTACCAGTTTCTCTTGAGGTCATTCTGCCTCAGCTGTACTGGTCTTCTTCTTGTCTATTGAACTATACTGTAAGCCCCATGAGAGCAGGGATCTTTTTCTGTTTTGTTCTCTACATGTATCCGGCATCTAGAACAGTACCTGACCTAAAGTAAACATATATTAATACTAAATATTTCTTGAATATATGATGAATAATTTCTGAACTCATCTCTTTTTGCATAATTTTCCTACAAAGCCCATTGTATAAAACATTAATGTATGTATCAGTCTTTACTAGAAGTTTGAGGAAATAATGGGATATTTCTCCCATGTTTAATTTCTTTGTCCCTCAAAATTATTGACACATCCCTGACTCTCCATTTTTCTAGGTGCTCTCATCCTTAGACTCTCATTTGCCTCCACAGAATTTGGTTTCCCTCTTTATCATACAGTGTAATACTGTTTTCTTCCCCTACCTTGGACTATGTCTGGAAAAATTTGATTCATGGCTTGGGAAAAAAGAATGGAAGAATCAAATTTTCCTATTTCCTTTTCCATATTACAATGCTTTGATACTTGATTTAAAAAATCATTATAAGGAAAATTCTGGGGATAAAAATTAAAGTATGCTTTGTGTAAGGTAACAATAGTTGCAGTAACAGATAATTCTCAAATCTCAGTGGCTTAACACAATAGGATGTTTCACCCCCCTGCACTCACATCAAGTCCAAATAGGTGTTTCTGATCATTGGGCTTCTAAGTGGTTCCTTCTGTCATATAAATCTGCCATCGTGCAAGTTTGCTGTGGAAGAGGGAAAGAGTATACAAGATTACCGAGGGATGTTTCATAGGATATGTTTGTGAATATACATCCAATCATATTCTACTGTTTAGAATTTAGTCATACCTAAACGTTGGCAAGGCTGGGGAATGTGGTCAATCTGTGTGCCCAGGAAAAAGCAGAAATAAGTCTGATTGTGAATAATCCAGAATATCTGCCACACTTTGTATTTCCTTCCTTCCTTTCTTTCACTCCTTCTCCATAAGCCTCTGATGTGTTGATCCTCTTCTTGCTTTGTTGAATGGAATAAGGCTTTCTACTATTCACTGATTATATTTTTTAATTTTCACAAACCTGTAAGTAGATCTGTTATTACCATAATTTTTCAGATGAGGAAATTGAGGCATGGAAAGGTTAATATGTCTAATATCACTAGAGCTGGTAAGTGTTGAAACCAAGATTTGAACAAGGCTGTCTGACTTCAGCATCTGCCTCCCTAACTAGGACACCATATTGCCTCCCAAGTTTTGAAGGGTTAGAAAATATTTCCTGTATCCTATTGCCTCTCACAGAGCCAGGATGAACCTGGAGGGAACTCTTGCCTCTCCTATTCCAACTGCAAATGGCCTCAGTTCATTTGCTAATTTGACCCCAACATATATGTCCCCTAGTCTTTACCAGAATGACTCAAGGCCTCCTAGTTCTAGATCACCAAAGGATGGGGTAAAGGAATAGAGCCATGCTTGTGTAAGAAACCCTTTCACACTGTTGGTGGGAAGGTAAATTAGTTCAACCACTATGGAAAACAGTATGGAGGTTCCTCAAAAAACAGAACATAGAACTACCGTATGACTCCGCAATCCTATTGCTGGGTATGTATTCAAAGGATGATAATTCAGCATATTCAAAAGATGTCTACACTCTTCATGTTTATTTCAGCACTATTCACAATAGCCAAGACATGGAATCAACCTAAGTGCCCAGCAACAGATGAATGGATAAAGAAATTGTGGTATATATACACAATGGAATATTATATAGCCACAAAAAAGAATGAAATCCTGCAATTTGCAACAACATGGATGGAAGTGGAAAGCATTATGTTAAGGGAAATAAATCAAGCACAGAAAGACAAATCTCATTCATATGTGGGAGCTAAATATTAAAAACAATTGATCTCATGGAAATGGAGAGTAGAATGATGGTTACCAGAGGCTGGGGAGAGTAGTGGAGAGTGGGAATGGTTAATGGGTATAAAAATATAGTTATATTGTTAGACAGAATGATCAATATTTGATAGCACAACAGAATGACTATAATCAAAAATATGTTAGGGTATACTTTAAAATAACTAAAAGAGTGGAATTGGAATATTCCTAACACAGAGAAATGTTAAATGCCTGAGGTGATAAATACCCCAATTACCCTGATTTGATTAATTCTCATTGTATGCCTGTATCAAGACATCACATGTTCCCTATAAAGATATACAACTATTATGTATCCATATTAAAAATAAATTAATTAAAAAAAGACACCTCTCAGAGAATTTTACTGTGGATACTTTTCATAATTCTAACTATCTTAATTGAAAAACATTTCCCGAAACAACACTCCAAGTGATATACAGTAATTATAATTAAATTCTTTGCAAAAAGAGGTACTGAAAATAGTACAAGCAATCTATGTATTGTTACAATAGCACCTGCTAAAGATATTTGTTCTGGAGAAAACAAGGCCTCTAAGTTATATACTGTTACAACAGTGATATTTTTTAATTTTATCTGAGCCAACAAAATACAATAGATAAAAGATACCAAAATGAGTTATTATCTGATATAAAGATGCAGATCTTCAAAGGAAAGATTCAACTAATGAATTTCATCCCAAAAAGAGTGTTAAAAAGGGTCAGGTTGTTAAAGATTAATGAGGATTTTGTGAGAATAACTTCTTTGCAAAATAGCATATACTGTTATTTGCCACCTGTCATC
>CAUYSK010030486.1:0-15826 GCA_963575035.1 Avahi laniger
GCAATGTGCACCACCCAAATGATGGACATATTTGAAACTCGGACTTAGGGAGGGAGGTGGGGGCAAGGGCAACATATGTAACAGAAACATCTGTACCCCCATAATATGCTGAAATAAATTTAAAAAATTAAAAAAAAAATGTATAGTAATTACAAAATAAATATTTTTCCAGTTCCACTTAACCGTAATAAGTTTAAACATGACATGAATTGATTCTTTCTTGTAAACATAAGACATCCTAAATGTATGGTGCCTTACAAATTAAATGAGTGTGGAGTCACAAATAGGAGTAAATTATAAACTTTTTATTAATATTAAAATCACTAGAGAAATAAGTAATTCAATTTTCAGACAATACAAAATACAAAGATATGCAATGTAAAATATACATATAACACCCAAATGCTTGCAATATGTAACATTCTAAATTTACAAAATGGTATCATTTCAAGGGATATGGAAGCTCTAGTCTTTGAGATGGATACTAGCCTCTAGGAGATCTCAAATTTATAAGTAGAAATCACAAGTTATTGGAGACAAATGTAGAAAAACATACTAGAAAATAATATAATCTTTTAATAATAAATCCTTTAAGATTGACTCATTAAACTGAACAGCTTGTGTATTTCTTGAATGTCATTTAAAAGTTAATAATTGAATTTTTGTCTATATCCTAAAGGAGAACTAGGTCCACATTAACCATAGTCAATAGGAACATCTATTATTTATTAGACATATTGGATGTTCCAATCACTTGGCAGCCTTCAGGCACATTTCTAATGGAAAGAAGGATACTATAGGGTTTCAAACAGTCTTAATTTGCAGATGTAAGTATAGAAATGCAAAGGCTAAGTTGGCTTCAAAGACAACGTTTTTATTTATAAAGTCATCTAATACCATTTAAAATGGAACTTGCAAAAATACATTTATTTCTGGGTTACTCTCCTCATATGGCCACATTTAATAATAACATGAGCTGAGAAAATTCAATGACCAATTACATCTTGAACGTCACTCACCTGGAAAAGCTTAGCATTATAGACCTGCAGGGTAAATGTCAAGTGACTGTGTCTGGACTGTGGCCATATCTGATTAGCAAAGCTGTTTTCAGCATATTCAGTTGCCAAGCACGTGTAATTTGCCCTGTGTTCCTGAAAGATAATGGAAGAAAATAGGCTACCCTGCAATCCCTGCACAATTAAAGTAGTGGAGGCAAGGATTCAATTTTGATTAAAAACCATTTATTGAATATCTAAAATTGTAAAATAAATTGGCTACATGTTGAAACCTTTTATAGAATGTTCTTCATAGCTGCTTCAGCTCTCTATTTAAATACTAAAATATTTCACATATATTGACTACCTTTATGATCAGATACTTGCCATACTGCCTTAGATTACAAAATTGTTTATTGATGCATGTCTTCTCTCTTAACTAGATTTTAAAATGGTCGCCAGTGAGGTTATCTATTACTAGGGTCTTCCATGTTTCCCTTGGACTTCTGCAGTATAACATACAAAGTAGGAACTTAAAGAATTCTTAATTAAATGAATTAATTAGCAGAGTGATATAGTCCTAACTCTCAGTTCTAAGTGTTAAAAAACACTGGTACAAGACAACCTCATTAAAAAAAAAATAACTAGAAACATTGCTGAACTCAGAAAAGGAGAGTAAGATTTGGATGTACTGGAAGAATATATATTAATAGGTTTTTCAAAAGAACAAAGTTGAGATCTATAAGTAAGATTATTGTTGTCCAAAAGTGGCATTACTAATTGTGCTGAAGAAACTCGACAGGTAGAACCTGTGAAGCAAACATAGATTCTTTTCCCATTAATAATGAGAGCAGGAAATGCCTACTCTAGCAGCCAAGATCTAACGATTCACAGGCTGTATCCCAGACTGATCTTTGGTACAGTTTCTTTGGGGACATCTGAGAAGTGTAAGAGATTGCTATCACCCTATGAACACACAGTGTGGAGGGCAATTCTAGTTTTCTTTGTGGAATTACTCTAAACTGTGAACTCTGAACAATAATGTAACCCTGGCATTAAATTCTCTGATGAATGTTACACAGTTTTATACCTCTTCAAACAACTAGTGAATTTGTATTTTGATACTTAAGGTTTAGGGGAAAAATAGAATGATGTACAAAGTGTATTTACAATTATGATTGTATCTGTTTTTATACTGAAATATTGTCATGATTTTTAGATAATGTAAATCATCTAGAAATGATGTCTGTTAGCTATTTCAGAAAACCATTTTTTTTGTTGTTTTTCCTTAGAGGAGAAGAGAAAATGCAACACTAGTGACATTTCTAGGACTTCACTTTTCAACGTCCACTGCCAGACTGGCTCGTACCCTAAAGTCATGATCGGGCCCATGAATATATGAACATCTTTCAATAAAAGTGTGCCCTGAAGTATAAAGTCATGCCTTATCTCTATAATACGTTTCTCATTATTTTTCTATTTCAAGGAAACTAAATTTAATTTGAATAGTCTTCTATTTATCCAAAATGAACTATATATTTGAGATAAAATATATCTAATATTTTCTATTTAATTTTAGACAGGTTATCCTTTAAATATTTTAATATAATAATACCTATGATTATGTCAGCAGAATCCTCTGTGATTACAGAAGCCACTTTCCCAATGATTAAACAGGGTATCTACCCCTAATGTTCAATATAATGCATTTTTTGGAAATATCTGTGCAATACAAACAAAGTCACAAAATATATTTTAAAAAACAGCAAGTAAAAACATTCATAGAAGTGATACCAAGCTAAATATAACGAATCTGATCAGGCGACAAGTCAGAAAAAGTCTAATTTAACCTTAGCAAGCCTATCCATGACTCTTTTCAGACCCCAAAGGTAATGCATGTAAATTAATTCCGCCGAGGTTCTAACATTTGAAAAAAGGGACTCTACAGCTTTACCTCAGAAAGACATAGGAAAACAGATCTTAAAAACAAATAAATCAAGAGGACTGAGAAAAACAGATAAAAACTGATTAGCAGCAAGGAGAGTAAGGGGAGAGCATATTTAGGTCTTTTTCTTTCATTCCATTTTGATAAAGTATAAATTTGGGCAATTCATTGTAAGCTAGAGTTTTCTACTTGGAAAGTAGCTTTTAAGTGCACTTCAGAAATCTCCTTTCTGTTGTTGTAGTTGACAAAGCACATGAAAGAATAATTAGATTTTCTACTAACCTATCTATTAATAATTTTCTCCTCTCAGTCCTTATGAATTCTTGCTCCTGCCATTTCCACTGCTTGAATTGAGCTTTCTTGGACCCCATGCTGCCATTAAAAATACTATCACACTTTTGAATCACAGCTTCTCAGTTTTCTCTGACCTCTTCGGCAAACAGTAATATCTTCTTCCTTAGAACTTCTACCTCTTATTTCTATTTCAGAAAAATACAACAAAATGTCTTGGATCCTTGTTTTAGATTTTTAATCAGCTTTTTCCTGTTGTTTTTTTTTTTTTTTCCCTTTAAGTAGAATTGAAACTCTGTTAAGGTAAAAATTGTGTCTTATATATATATATATATGCATATATATGCCAAAGAGCACCAGATTGATAATCTGCTGACATAATTTTAATTTTCTTTTAATGATTACTGGCTTTTGACAAATAATTTCACATTTCTGATCTCTAGTTTTCTCATCTATAATTAGGGAATATGTGTCTCAGTGGTTGTTCAGAGGGTTAAGTAACAGGACAATGAGTTAGGACAGTGCCTTACTACTTGGGAAACCTTCAAAAATTATTACTTGAACCAAAATCCACATACTACAGTATATCTAGAACATGGTAGATAATCGATATGTGTATGGAAAATACATAAATAGCAGGATTTTTATTTATATATCACATATATATTTTAAAACTAGCTGTTGTATATATCTTATTTGATGTTCAAATGTCATAAGAAAGGGAAGAGCTATGTTCTCCATTCTACAAGCGTAGCTGTGAATTTTGTGTTAGCTGTGGATTTTGTGATGAAGGGATTTTCTCACATACTTTTGTAGAATCTAACTGGATTCTAGATCTTCTGATTTTGACTCCAAATATTTTTACTTACATGTTGAATTAA
The DNA here is from genome assembly GCA_963575035.1 of Avahi laniger. Lineage (NCBI taxonomy): Eukaryota > Metazoa > Chordata > Mammalia > Primates > Indriidae > Avahi > Avahi laniger. The sequence continues at coordinate 4,113 of CAUYSK010030486.1, forward strand.
TGTATAAATAAGTCTTGTTATTTAATTATCTAAATTTTCTCATTCCTCAAAAACTGAAAAAAATCCCAAAAATGCAGAAAAGTTTTTTCACCCTTGCTGTGAATAAATAGCATGCCTTATATTGCAGTTGTTCTGCACTTCCCTGCCCCATGTTTGGCTCTGAGTTGGTGATCAATAAATACTTGAATACCGTTAGCTGATTTAAAAGTAAAAGGAGAAGAAACATATTTTGTTGTTTTCTCCTTTACATATACTAACAGAGGAAGGTATTAGCAAGTAAAATCTTATTTAAATTCCAAACGCCCCTAATTAAATTGGGCTGCTTGGACTACCCCTACATAAATCATATATTTAATAGATTCAGCCTTTTTGCTTATGACCAAAACAAATTATTGGAACTATACATTTGCCCAGTCAAAATGTAAGCAATTTGTCCAGCACAATGTGGGTAATATGCAGAAGATATGATGTTGTTATTTTGTTAAGAAGCATGACAGTATGTTTCTGGGTTGAACTTTTCATTTACCTCACTTCGTCACAAGAGTGACATGACAACCCTCTAAAACAAAATAAAGGAGAAGGAGACAGCGTCAGCTATTACTGCTATGATAAGGCAAAGGACAAGCTATGAGAAGCTGGGGTAAAAAAAGCCTTCTGGTCTTGAATGAGGTATTGGTTTCCCATGCGTGGTAATGATTATAACAAACCATTTTTTATTTCTCTCACTGTGCTAACAGGAGCACTGCATAAAAACATACTTTCTGCTGCTAATCTGCAATGTTTCTTAGTATAATAGTCAAAGTATTCATAGTTAACATGATCATAAGTTACATAAGAAAAGGTAGAGACTCGTGTTTTTATAATAGTGTAAAGATTATTTTTTCACACATTGAATTATTGTGAATAATTATAGGAGTTGATGAGAATAGGATTACAAAGGAGATTTATGAGGTTAAATTATGCTTTATTTTGTCTGATTTAATTTAAAGACGGTTTATATCTTCAAAAATGTAATAAGACATGATGGCTATTAAATTATATGTAGAGAGAGAGTTACAAAAACAGAAAGCATATTTTTAATGAGCTAGAAGTAGTCAAGTTCATAATGAAGCTGTTCATCACACCTATGTGTCAATAGAAGAGTCTGGTTTCCATGAATGTGTATGTGCACATTCTAGCCCCATTCTTTTAAAAAAGTCAAAGCACTCTTCCAAGTGATGGACCTTCAAAGACTGATACAATACTCCCCGTGATACTTGCATATTTCAATCTGAGCGCTACCATTTCCTTGCAACCATTTATGTGCCCTGCTTCTAGATACTGCACCTTTTTTTTACTTCACCTGAATTCCCTAGCCAATCAGTGTAACGTTTAAAATGGATTATATAGAATTCAAAAAATGTATAATAATTCAAACGTGCTAGCCTAGTCCAAAATACATGGAAATAATCACTGTTCTTGACCTCTATACTACAGTATCAGACACTGTCGCTATTTAATATTCACTCACCATTTAAAAATTTTCAGAATGCTGAGTTTACTAATAGTACCCATCACATATAACTCATTGCTGAGTGGTAAACCCTGATGTGTCTGAGTTTATTACAGTGGCCCCATCCAGTGGTAGTAGGATGAATGTTTAACAACCGTCTCTACAGATTAAGAGAGAGATACAGAGACGGAGACAGTGAAATGGATAAAAACTCTGATTGGCAGGTCTCTTATGTGTTTGCTTATTGTTTTTGTATAAATTCTCCCACATGGGGTATTCTAAGCTATTAACATGATGCCACTGAATATGGAGTTAGAAACTGATGCCCACAATCAGTTTTCATGAACTGGTTCAAGCCAAAACCAGCTGGTCCTATCTTTCATGACCAAACTGGTTCCATGCAGGAACTTGGTTTTGATTTAGACGTGTGTCCCAACCCCAGCTAAGGAAATGTGAAGGGAGAGTCTCCTTAACCACCCTACAATCCCACTCACCTTCCTAGAAATACGCTGAGTGGACTCTTGAATATCCATCCATCCAGATCATTGCAAAGATAGGCAGAAGATAGACGGATGGATATATTTGCATTTACAACATGCATACTCACAATGTGTGAGCTTCCATAACTGGGACCTGTTCAACTGAGAACTACTCATATTTTCCTAAAACTTGATTTTTCAAATTAAGAATACATCTTGAATATTGGAGATTTTTCTATAATTCACAATCTAACGTTAAAAATCTTCTATTTAAAAATTTTTGTGACTCTGAACATTACATTTTTATTGCCTGTAAGTCTTCATTTATCTCTCTCTTTTAAAAAAATGAACTGTATATTTGTTTCCTATTTTCTATTGAATTTTCTGCCTTCTTTTGCTATTGATGTAAGCAACATTGTTGTCTAAATGATACAAGCCCTCTGATATATATAGTATATACTTTTGTGTAGTTCATCTTTTAAAAAAACTGTTTGCTGTAGTTAAATGTTGTTATTCATTTCTTTTTGGGTGTCTAGCTTTTGTGAAAGTACTAATGTGAGAGTTCTTCTTTGACTAAAATCATGAAAATAATCACTCATACTTACACCCGAATACTTTCACAAACATTTATATGTGCAGGGTTGGAATAATTGTGCAAAAAATGAAAACCATTCTCACCTCATGGTCTCTCTTTAGAGAGAGGGGATGGAAGAAGCCAAACGATGGATGAGCATCCACTTGGGGACAGCAGGGCTCTCTCCTGAGTGTGTGCTTGCTTTGTTCCATCTTGAGTTGGCCTTTGCATGAAACAGGTACCTGTCACTGGCTGTATCAAATTGGCTGTGACAAAATGCTATTTTCCATTCAAGTGTACGGCACAGAGACGCATATAGAATTGTACGGAGAAGGTTGGAGACCTTGAAAACAAATTTTTCATAGTTTTGCATCACAATGCTGAATTGTAATTTAGATTGACACTCCCCCATAATGATTGTTTTCTCATGGGAAGGTGATCTCAAAAACATATTTTTTTCCTGTCCATTTAAGCACATTATTATTGCTGTCTCTCCCACTTAGTCAGCACACCCCATTTATTCTTAGTATTAGAGCTTGGGAGGGAGCCTAAAACCCACTCTGCCTAACCCCAGGCTGACTTTGTGCTTTTACTCCAAATTAAACTACCACATCTACTTACTGCACAAAGGTATAATCAGCTATGGCTGTTGCTTCTCCAATAACAATATCATGATTATAATAAAATTTCTACCTTCCTTTGCCTTCGGCCATCCCCATTGTTTGCATGTATTGGTTCTTTTTCAGTTCTTTGCACAAAGTACTATTTTGGCATAATGCCTATTAATCAGATTGGATATTAACTTCCAAATTCCCCGTTGGTTTTTCTTCTTAATACATTCCCTTAAAAATAAGGAAGAGAAAAAGAAACTTCTGAGACTATCTGGATACTTTTCTACACCTACTTTTGGCTTATAGTAAAAATGTGCATGATGAAAATTGCCATAAAAATACAAATAAGTATGTACATTTTAAAAATATAACTCTTTTGCCTTCTTTTAGCAGTATACCGTTTTAATCTCCTCCTAGTTTTGTGCAGGTTTGAGAATTTCCTCTTATAAAATGAATTTATGTGTTAAAATAATTTGCAGTAGAATGCTTATAACATATAAATACATGTTTTTATAGTCTTAAAAAAGTATAAAAATAAAATGGCGAGGGCAGCTAGGTGCTCTTGAATCAACTCCCATCTGTGCTTCTAATAAACCCTAAACTCGGCATTAAATATTCTTCTGCCCATCTCAACTTATCTCTATGTTTCTACCTTCATTTTAAATGAAATCTCCTCAAGCAGGCCTTTCTTGACTGATCCAGTGAGCATTTTTCTGTTTATTTTGAGTTCTCATGTCATTCTAATCAGTACCATTGGTCCAGTCAATACAACATACAATTTTTGGAACACCTGCTCTTGTCAGAAATGTCTCTAGTCCCTGGATCACAGATGTAACCAGGTAAAGCGTACAGAGCTTCCCCTCACACTACTTGGTGCTACATTTCTACATGATTTTTGTTGTTGTTGTTGTTTTGGCTTAGCTTGTACAACCTTAAGGTTTAACTTTGCTCTGTGGGAATATCCATCTCCTCTCCAGAGCTCCTATGACTGCTCACGCTTCTTGAATATTCAGAAAGGCAACTAAAAAGCACCACGGAGATTGGGTCCTACAGGCAGGGACAGTGTCTATTCTTAATTTTCCAACTCCTGTCACAGTACTTACTGTACAGATAAACACTCAATTAATGTTAGTAAAAGTGAATTAACATAGATGTGTTATTACGCTGTACATGCATCCTATCTTGCCCACATAGAAAACAAAACAAAACCAAAAAAACACCACTGATTTGTATAGATTTTTGTAAGAGTGTCCTTGGAGATCTTTTAAGTAAAACTTCTTCAGTGGGTTTACGGCAGGGAAAAAGTGATTGAGGAAGCAAATATAAATCAACAGGTTTATGAGGAAGAGATGCGTGAGTGCTTTGAAGAGAAAGAGTAAAACAGGCGTGACGTTGGTAGCCAAAGAGATAAAAACCAAAGAATCGTGAACACAACTTACGAAAAGAAACTGGCTAATCTGTTTTTTGAATCTTCTCCAAAACTGGGAGGGAAATGATGTTCATATTCATCAACATGAGGAGCAGATACTATGAGAATTAAATTCATGGGCATCATAAATGTCAGACTGTTAATTCTGACATAGTCTTTCTAGATCTCATTCTTACTCCCAAGTTCATTTTTACTCCAGAACCATCAAATAGAATAGAGAACAATTATTTCAAGAGACTGCATTAAAATATGGTGTTTATATTCAGAATTTCCTTCAAAGTTGAAGGATATTTTCCACAAGGAAGTCACATATCACCGCGCGATGCTAATGCTAGAAACAAACTTGAGACGACATGCTAGGGAGAGTGAGAGTAACCAGAGAACAACTAAAAGAGGTGGAAGAGCGAAGACTCTTTCCCATCTCCACCAGCAGAAAGAAAGATGGCTTCTTTCATTAATCTTTTTTCTACCCTTCCACAGAACATATAGTTTTGGTTTATTTTTAAATATATTTCCTTTATGTGAGTACTAAGTATATAAAAAACATTTAGAAGGATGGTTCAGGTGAAGACCTTCCTGAAATTTTCTTTCTGCCTTCAGCTCTGAAAAGCGATTAATGTTTTAAATGCATCTATTAGACTCTGTGGACAGCTGTTGTATTGATTTCAAAAGGACAAAAAAAAAAAAATGCTGGTATGTGTGTCTGTACTAGCTATCTGGAAGTAAGGATTATCTGTGGAAAATCTTTAATTAATGTCATTTTTCAAACATAATTTGGCAGAGGAAAAATATGCATGCAAATATGTTATATGCACATAGTATAGGTGTAACTATTTAATATAAATAGCAAACAAAATTTCTCTATAATTTCCCATATTTAGTAAAGCTAACAGTCATCTTAGATATTAGATATCTCATGTCCATCTTTCTTTAAAGTAGCCCATAATGGAAACGTCTCTGAGAAAATATTGATGAAATATTAATTTCTTAAAATTCAAAGTACGTATATATAAAGAAGAAAACTAGCGATTGTGACTCTAAGCAAACAAGTGATTTAAATGGATTCAGATGCTTTAATTCCAGATTCAAAAACACAGAAAAAACATGCCTTCTATTTACATGCAATGGTCCTCATTTAAATACTTGAAATTACCTGGATGATGTGTTAGGCAAAATATTTAACAACTTTGACCCTCAACTAAGTCCACGCAGAAAAAAATAAAGCACTTGAGCCAGATGATCTAAAAGGTCTTTTCCAGCTGTGCAGTTCTGGTGTGCAAACCGTTTCACCATCTTCACTGCCCCTGTGTCTGGGATCCCACGTGTCAGCACGCTGCGTAGGAGAGGCCGTCTGTAGAGTGGTTGAGAGGGCAGGAAGACTCAGCCCTACCATTTCTAGATCTGTGAAATTGGATCACTAATGTGCCTAATTTGGAAAACATGGAATAATATAACACCTACTCCTTATGAGAATAAATGAAAGAATACATACAAATTACTTAACAGAATGATTGGCATCCATTTTGTATGTGATACATGTTAATTATATAGCTACTGTAGGAATTATGGGGCATTTTAAGGAAGCCGAAAGTTAGGAGAGGTGTCAAAAGATAGTGATGGTTTTGAATCTTAAAATCACAATAGTTTAAGGATTTATACATTCGAAATTAAAAATTAAAGAGAATCATTTATCTTATAACAACTTTAGAAGCAAAAGTTAATAAAGTTATAGGCCAAAAGATTTGACTGCACACAGACATACACATGCATACACACACACACACACACACACACACATACAGAACCCCTACACCATAAACAACTCCTATGAAGAAGAAATGAAGTAGAAAAAATCAAGACAAATCGAGTAACAAACTATGAGAAAAGGTACAAAATATAATAAAGAGAACGGTTTAATAGATTAGTGACAAAAGGAAACAAGCATCTAGTGGTAACATTTTTAAAAATAAGCAGTTCAAGGAAAAATAAGAAAATAGTCTTGACCTTATAATTGAATATAAATATTCAATATCAATATATTGAATATGCAGATTAAGACAAGACTGATATGCTAACAGTGCACTTTAAATTTGAATAGATTTCACAAAGTTGTACTAACGTTATCATGGGTGTGGAGGAGAAGATAAATGACTAGCCAAAGAATGCAATATTATGTATTGCTTACCATAATAAAGCTACAGACAAGTTACAAGTAATATATGAAAATCTAAGTTGGAAACTTAGCTGGATTTTGTGCCTGAGCTATTAATAACTTCTGAAATAAATTTTGATGATTTGCTTGTCAAATTTTATCTACACTCTCTCTGGATCTAGAAATGCAACTAATTTTATTAGATAGATGATAGATAGATAGATAGATAGATAGATAGATAGATAGATGACACTTAGATACATAGATAGAAATAGATATCTCTACTTTGTATTCCATTGGACAAATCTGGGCAATTTCTTGACAAGCATCAAATGTTCTAAAACTTATGCATCATCTTTGACTCAGAAATTCTACTTCTAGGAAGGTATCACATAATTATTATTGTCTATATAATACCTAATATTTATTTGAACAGTTTTATATTCTAGTCATTGTCCTTATGAGGTATTAACTCAACCAAATCTCACAGCTCCATGAGGCAACAAATATTTTTATCCACAGTTTCAGTTAGGGAAACTGAGGTGCAGAGGGATTAGATCATACACTAAAGGTCATTCAGCTTGGAAGGGGCTGATTCATGATTTTGAGTTCATGCGGTCAGTTTCTACAGCCTGCATTTATCCCCTATATTGTATGGTTAGTACGACCAATAATGGCCTATTTCATCATTATATATTTTAAATTCTCATAGAGTAATAGAATAATGCCATTAAAAACAGAATTATGAAAGATTATTTCATGATATGTTAGATATGAAACATGTAAAATGAAAGAACAAATTTACCAAATATCATACCACTTTGATTCCATTCCTGGAAAAATAGAAGGGGTGGAGCAAAGAGAGACAGAGAGAGAGAAAGGGAGAGAGAGAAAGTGGAAGACAAATATGTATATTGAAGCTACTATAAATTGCCCAGTATTGCTGTATAACACGTCTATTTCCTCAGGATTCCAATGAGCCAAAATTCAACAATTTGACTGAAGCTATTTAAAAACCTGAACACATTAAATATTTCCTTCATCAATATTTCAAATACTCAGTGTCTAAGTTTCTACTTTGATATTTTCAGATTTTCATTTTTTTGAATTTCCCCACAAAAAATCAGTTTTCTGAGTTTGCTTTTAATGCCAAATAGAGAGCAAAACTTCTTTCATTCAAGTATGAAAGACTTGAAATAAACATATTTGTTTCACCTATTATAACTGTTTAAAACCCAGGAAAAGAAAGCTAATATTAAAGCAAATTCTGATTACAAACTCTCTGTAATGTATTCATTGCATAGCAAGTGTGGTGTCTCTAGTGCTCCTTAAAGTAAACCAAGGAAATGTGTAACTGAGAATGGAGTGGATTTTCACATTATTGGCTATTGCTTCTTTTAACATCCCCTTCGACCCAGATTGTCCACAGGCAGCCGGGTCCAGCATCCGTGCTCCAACACAGATTTTTTTTTTTTATTTCAGCATATTATGGGGGTACAGATGTTTAGGTTACGTGTGTTGCTCTTGGCCCCCTTGCCCCCCAAGTCCAAGTTTCAAGCATGTCCATCTCAGATGGTGCACATTGCACTGTTTTCCAACACAGATTTGAAGGACATGGAGAACTCATTCGGAAGGTGAAGAGGCATAAGTTCAAGGAAAATGCTGTCAAAAGGCTTTACCTCTGAATGTATCATTAAAAACAGGCAGTTCTCTGCTTAAATAAGCATTTTTATCACACTCTACTGTTGGGCTGTCGGCAACCCTGTTCACCGGTATATTATTTGAAGTGAATTAGAGTCGTTATTAATTATTTACTGGTACTGCTTATTTTCTGCAGGCTATGTGGAAGAAGCGCGGATTCCAGTGCAGATGTTAAGATGCAGATTCTTAGGAGCCGCAGCCAGAAATTCTGATTGAGCAGATCTGTAGCAGATGGTTGAAGGAAACACTGAGAAGAACAGTGCTTCAGAGAGCACGAGGTTTGAAACCACAGAAACCTAAATCCACTTAATAGCAAGGTGACTTTGACCTAGTTACTTAACTTTTTAAGACTTAGATTTAACGTTTTTAAATGAGTGTAATGATTGTGCTTCTCTCATCTGGTAGTTATGAAGATTAACTAAAAGAATGCATGATAATCACCTAATGAGTTTCTGTCACATAACTACATATAATTGCTTAAAAATGTATTATCCTTATTCTTCTTACTTTTATTCATGAGGAAAGCACTTCTTCTATACATTAAAATTCTTTTCATTCATTTCGGAAGGTTTTGACTATATTTTGATTTGCATTATTTTAAGTTCAAGGTTAAATTCTGATTCAGATAGTCTTGAATAAGGATCAGATTTTATGTTATTTTACTCTGTAATTCTCATTTAACTTGAAAATGCTACTTTCTAATCTTGTGATAAATTTTACTTTTGATTTGTAATAAGAGTTTTATACAAGGATAGCACTGCCCTGAATTTCTTTTATCTTGAAAATGTGATTTTAATTTAGTGAAATAAGTAAATAAATAAATATAAATGAATCTGGGGACTCTAAAAGACAATCCTGAGGGGTTAACTGTATAAGCAAATCCGAATACAACAGTAATCTGAAAGACAATAAAAACATACATTTTGAAATAGAAAGCATATAAAAGTAGCACTACATTGAACATAGTGGAAATCATAAACTTTATTATAAATCAAAGACTAACTTTATAACTTTGTCTAGTAAAAATATATCTTAAATGCTAGAGAGATGAAGTCTATAAAGTGAAGGCAGAATTGCAGCAGATCAGAATGGCAAAGAGAAAAACCATCATCTTGAACCATAACTAGTTATGATTTCTCATTACACAAATGTGCCTTGAATTTCCCCATTACCGGAGGGTTATTACACCCAATAACTATTGACCTCTAGGTCACAAATTAAAATCAACCAGATCTACAACTCCATTTAAATTATAATGCACCTCTCATTTCCTGGAAGAATCTCATCATGGAGATCATAATTGCAAATTGGCCACCATGTGCATTAGAAGTACTTGGATTTCTTTTAAATTAAAAAATAGCATCAAATAGATTCTATCAGCATAATACAAGTTTGTTTATGACACATTTAAAGGAATTAAGTTTGAGCATCCACTTAGCTACTCTTAAAAATATATAAAGTATATATTTAAATTACAAACATGATGTCTTTTCAGGTGAAAGTGCATAGAGGAAAAACAAGAATGTGACAAATACAGTTCACCTTTATTCTCTTTCCATAGGCTCTTACATAAAATATAATAATTATAGTCATGTGTCATTGACTGACAGGGATATGTTCAGAAAAATGCTTCATGAGGTAATTTCATTGCTATGCAAACATCATAGAGCGTAATTACATAAACCTAGATGGTCTAGCCTACTACACATATAGACTATATGGTATAGCCAGCCTGTCACTCCTAGGCTGCAAACTTGTATAGCATGTTACTGTACTGAATACTGTAGGCAATGAAATGCAATGACATTTGTATATCTAAACGTATCTTTACAAGTTACAGTAAAAACACATTATAAAAAAGAAAAAAATGTTAGAACTGTATAGTGCAGCTCCATTATAATGAGACCACCATCATATATGTTGTCTGTTGTTGGCCAAAACATTGTTATATCGTGCCTGACTGCATACATTCTATAAAGATCTGTCTTTGGCCAAAGGAAAATAAAAAGGTCATGATAAATTTTTTTTTTTTTGAAGACAGGAATTGTGTTTTATTTTTTATAGCATCAACTTCCTGCACCAGCACAGTGTCTTGCACAGAGCAGGCATCCTGAGAGTGGTTGAAATGAACACAGATCAAGCTGCAAACCCCATTAGGGCAAATCTCCATTTGTCTTATTCACCGCAAAATCCCTAGCGTATCACACAAGGCAGAGGCTCGATAAATATTTGCTGCTCTTGCTGGAAGGAGCCTCCTCATTCATTGCATGGTGTCTGTGTCTTCCTTAGTCTTCAAACTGTCCCAGTTCTCCATTTTCCTCACTTCCACTTCTGGCTTTGATGGAGTCACTGGGACAGGACTAGACCTCCTGCCATAAACAATTATACAAATGGATGCTGTATATGAAATCACTGTTTTCTGATTTTGGACAAAAGGCAACACAAAAGTAGGATTTCCAAGAGAAAGGAAACAAACAACATGACCCACATGGTTGTCCCAGCTTTCAGCTTATAGGAACTTTATGAAACTTCAGGAAGGAGAGTTCAAACAGAACACAGCCATTCTCCTAGTTTAGGCCCACTGAAAAGTCTGGAATTTGTGGGATAAGCTCCTAGAGAAAAAGAGCTCCAGAAATTTGCATTAAGGTCCTCTTGGGTCTTTGATGAAATACCAAGCTTCAAACATGCAGGGAAAGACTTTATGTGGCTGGACAAAGAACCAGCACCCTGGGCAAGATGTCACCTCACTCACTACTTTATATTGCAGGTATTTATTTAATTGCTGGGAAATAAAACAACTGCCAAGCAGCGGCACGCTGAAGCTCACAGAGGCTGAGAGATTTTTTTAAGTTCCAACTATCCAAAATAGAAAGACCTTGTTGAACACTCTAGACTTCCAGAACAGACTGCAGAAAGTCCATGCTTTAGGAATAAGGTTCATCTAGCCATAGCCTATAGGCTACTTTAGGCCTATTCTAATAAAGCTTAAAATAAGCCTTGAAAGGATCATGCTAATCTGCAAGTAAATTGCCTACCTGAGCAAAAATTCAACACTTTTTTAGGGAAAACAACCAAATCCAGACCCCAAACATCCTAACATCCATAATATGCAGCGTATAATCAAAAGTCACCAATCATGCAAAGATGGAGGATATGAGACTGATAGCCAGACAAAAATTAGTCAATAGAAACAGAAATCACAGAGATGTTGAAAGTAGCAAATGAAGACTTTACAAATGGCTATTCTAGATATGTTCAAGGAGTTAAAGAAAAATA